>CM050433.1:3058101-3130601 GCA_027564155.1 Gymnocypris eckloni scoliostomus | reverse complement strand
ACGGATAAATGCGTTTCATTCATTTGTTCATAACTACTCTGAACTATTCCCATCGATGTGTGATAACAACGGTAATACCGTGGGAGAGAAGTGTTCCCTCTTTTCACTCGCTTTCCTTAACTTTAAAATAGCTTGTAAATGCGGCGTGAGCATTTTACTTTCACTTTCAAATTAGCAGCAATTTGCCGTCAATTGCTTAAATGCAATTCAAGCAACAACAAAATACAACGTTAAACTCACTTAGCCTATAAATTAAATATAGACCTTTTAATAACAAAACAAATACAAATTGCTTAAACCATGCTATATGCCTAATATAAAATAACTTAGGCTACATAAAGTTTAAATATCCTAGAAGGCCTATAAAACTGAAAATCAGTAAACACTGCAACCAAATACATAAGAAACAGAGAACGTTTACAAATTAAGTTTAAATAAAGAAAAAAATCAGCTCACTGTACAACCAAATTAATACGAAACAAATGTCAACCACGTCAACACCGACTATCACGAGCCTGTTCTCTGTTTTTTACTCTTTGTACAGCAGTCATTGTTAATTCTAAATGTATTTTAATGTTAAATATATGTTACATAGATATATGAAATATAGAACATATAGGCAAAAACAATGCCCCCCCCCCCACGCATTAAAAGTGAAACTCCACCTATGGTTTTAATGCGATTAGGAGGCTGTAACCACCATAAGATCCTCTTTTCACAAATTCCTGATGGATAAAATTAACTCCTGTCCTACATTTCACTTGAAAATGTATATATCAGGTTATGGAATTAAAAAGAGTTGTGAACAGTGATTATGTTGAATCCTGAATTGTATTACATTCTTGGTTGGAAGAGCATTTGTTTGATCAGAAATTATACTTCCAGACAGTAATTTTGATTTGAAATATTTCTCTCTTCCTCTTTTTCATTCTAACTTTCATCTCATAGAGGATGTCACAAATCTAACAGCCAGTGATGTAATGAACCGAGTTAATTTGGGGTATTTGCAAGGTAAACACCCTTTACTATAGTGTTGCCATGAATAGTTTGCTCCGTGGTTTATTGGTTCTTTTTGTGGTATTCTATCCTCATGATTTGAGAGTTATATAGAAGATAAGACAGAAAATGATAGGGAGAAGATGATGCAAGCGTTTAGATTTTAATGATTTTAATGAACTATTATAACTTGTATTATATGCTACACTACATAGAACACATTGTAGCATAAAGTTTCTTATGTAGATGTTAATTTGCCTCATCTTTCCCTGTGGAACTGTAACCACGCCCATGTTGTTGAGTGACAGATGTCTCCACCAATCTCTGTTGCAGATGATTTGAATGACCAGCAGAACTCCATCTCATATGTGCTGATAAACCCCGCCCCCGACACGCTGCTGCAGATCAATGATGTTGTGTATGTAGCACATCCTGACAGATACACATATACACTCATTTATGTCTTTAACTGGTGTTATTATTAAACTAATCGTAGGTGCTGACTGAACAAAATAATAGATATCCTAAAAAGACAACAGAAATATTTAGTTACTATTTTGTGCTGCTTTATCATGGTAACAGTATAGTTTTTGGTAGCTAGAACTAAATTAAAGTCATTTTCTGTAATTAAAATAATGCGGAATAAATATTTTACACATAAACTAGAGTTATTATAGTTAACTAAGACTAACTGTCAGTATCACCAAAGTAAACTAAAATATATTAACAATTAAAAATCTTGAAATAAAATAAACATTAGCTGAAATAAAATATTAAAATGTATATATAAAAAATATTTTAGCTAGTTGCCAATGCAACATTTCTCATTTTAATTTAGTTTTACTTGTACTATAATAACTAAAACTAAAAATGAAAAAAACTTAAACTACTTAAAATGACAGAAACAATAAAGTTACTAAAACTTTCCGATTAAAATTATGAATAGAAAAACAAAAAATGAATAATAATAAAAACCATAATATCTAAATAATAAAATAACACTGACAAACATAAATATTAAAATGCGGAAAAACTGCGAAATGTTGATTTGGTAACTAACTGAAATATGTTCAAGTACTAAAATTACTACAACTGAAATACAAATTAATTAGGGAAAACCCTGAAACTAATAAAAATTACAAAAAGGAAATTAAATTGCAAAAAAAAAATGAACACTGAAAAATATACTAAATAAAAGCTAATTGAAAATATGAATAAATACTATAATATTATAAATATACTAAAACAACACTGCACTGTATACATCTCTGCTGTGATATCAAATCATTCATACTGGATATTCTGGGCATACCAAACTGTGATTATTATTATTGTAGATTATAATCAGTATTAGGATTTAGATTTGTATATAAAAAAAAAAATCTTTATTTTTTAATTTAAGTAATTAATCAGTTTTTCTCAGGAAGACCACCCAAAAAATCCCCCAAATGTAGGACATCCCAGCGTGTACTGTTTTTATGGACACTTGGCCACATGTATGTGTGTTTGTGGGTGTGTCAGGTTTAAGCAAGTTTACGCCCGATGCACACAGACATTGTCAGAGTGAAATCTCAAACACGAATCAGTCAAAGTGCTCTTTGTGTTCTGCAGGTTCCTGATCCGTCCGGATCCACTGGCTCACGTACCTGAAGCGCCGCCGGTGCCGGTCCACGACTGACACACCAGAACTCAACAAGATTTAACCGGTCAGAGCTACATCATACGCCAAAAGCCATGATAAAGAGCTGTTTCACTCATATGAGCTCTTACTCTTAGATTCATCAGTGATGTTATGGTCTGAACACTGCATATAATACTTTAGCTTTGTGAAATATTGTGCTGTGAAGTCAAAGTTCATGCTCCATCAAAGAAGAATCGCACAGATTGTCCTGTTGTAGGTCAGACACTAGAGGGCGATGATGATGTCAATTTTGTTATTGGATAATCAGTTTTTTGCTGTTGTAATGCAGGTATGCATTTCTCGTTTGATTTTCATGTTTGTTTATTGCCTTACAATGTTTTGCATTAATGAAGATTACAAGAACTCTTATTAATTCTGTATAGCGGCCACAAAAATTATTTAGAAATGTCTGAATGTCATTGCATTAGGCAGAAATATCAAACCAAGTAGCATTTATTTTTACGAAAGATGCACCAGTTGCTTCAAAGACTCAAAGATTACTTAAAGGAACAGTTCACTTAAAAATTACAATTTGCTGAACATTTGTTCATTTTGAAACCATCCAAGACCCTGGACCACAAAACCAGTCACAATTTTTCTAAATTGAGATTTATATATCACCTGAAAGCTGAATAAATAAGCTTTCCATAAATGTATTTCTTGTTATGATAGGACAATATTGATGACCGAGATACAACTATTTGAAAATCTGGAATCTGAAGGTGCAATAAAATCGAAATATTGAGAAAATCCCCTTTAAAGTTGTCCAAATGAAGTAGCAATGCATATTACTAATCAAAAATTAGGTTTTGATTTATTTACAGTAGGACATTTACAAAATATCTTAATGGAACACGATCTTTACTTAATATCGTAATGATTTTCATAAAATAAAAATCTATAATTTTGACCCAAATACATTTTTGGCTATTGCTGCAAATAAACCCCAGCGACTTAAGACTGGTTTGTGGTCCAGGGTCACATATAGGTGAGCTTGTTTTTTCATCAGATTTGAGAAATGTAGCATTGCATCACTTGCTCACCAATGGATGCCCTGCAGTGAATGGGTGCCGTCAGAATGAGAATCCAAACAGCTGATAAAACATCACAATAATCCACACCACTCCAGTCCATCAGATAATGTCTTGTGAAGTGAAATGGTGAGTGTCTGGTGTGGATTATTGTGATGTTTTATCAGCAGTATGGACTCTCATTCTGACGGCACCCATTCACTGCAGAGCATCCATTGGTGAGTAAGTGATGCAATGCTAGATTTCTCTAAATCTGATGAAGAAATAAACTCGGGGGACGGCCCGAGGGTGAGCACATTTTCAGCCAAGCTTAATTTTTTGGTGAACTTTTCCTTTAAAGGTCCATTTTTTGGGGTCCCTGTGTTGCATATTAGATCCATTCTAGTCATTATTATTATTGCTGTGCACATTTGGTTAGTTTTCTATTAGACTAAGTTGTCCACATACCAGTAATAATGAAATGTGCAATGTGTTGATATTGTAATTATAATGTACAATGTATTTACATAGAACTTAATTTGTATGTCACATATTTTTGTGATTAAAGTGTTTAATGCATTTGTTATTTAAGGGCTTGTGTGTGTGGGAAAGAAGATTTAATAGTGCGACGAGGTGTGTCCATTTGGAAGTACAACTCATGATCATGTGAGAGTAGAATTAAGAGTGATTGCCACACACACACACACACACACACACACACACACACACACACACACACACACACACACACTGCTGAGAGAGGCAGTTTCGGTCGACAGGTCTGAGCAAGAGGCCGAGACTGGGAGGCGTGTGAACGACAAGGTGTATGTCAGGAAAAATTCATGGAAAAGTGTGTGTGCTTGTTTTTTTAAGAGTGATGAATTGTTGGAATTAAGTGGGAACATTATCAACCTAATACTCTCTCTTTCTCTCTCTCTCTCTCTCTCTCTCTCTCTCTCTCTCTCTCTCTCTCTCTCTCTCTCTCTCTCTCTCTCTCTCTCTCTCTCTCTCTCTCTCTCTCTCTCTCTCTCTCTCTCTCTCTCATATATATTCTCCCTCCATTTTTTTTCTCTCTTATATATATTTGAATGTTTGGGTTTTATGTTTAGTTTTGCACAATATACTTTTATAAACAAATGAAATACAAATTTAAATACATATATTAATATACAGTATATATTTTTAAACACGCTATTTACTTGCATATTATATATATATATATATACAGTGCTGCTTGAAAATTTGTGAACTCTTTAGAAATTTCTATATTTCTGCATAAATATGACTCAGAACATCGTCTGATGTTCATACAACTCCTGAAAGTAGACAAAGAGAACCGAATTAAACGAGAAAAATGTTTTCTTTGTCACTTATTTATTGAGAAAAATGATCCAGTGTTACATATCTGTGCATTGCAAAAGTATGTGAACCTTTGCGTTCAGTATCTGGTGTGACCGTATCTGAAGGTAAACTTTATTGTAATGCTGATCAGTCCTGCACAGTAACATAGGGCTGTGCAATTAATCGCATGTGATTATCATGCGCATCTCGTTAGTAATGCCGGTTTCTTGATTAGCAGTAAATCTCCATCACCTGCTTTCAGATCGAGCGGCAATTACTACACAGATCGTAGATCACTGACAAGCTACGCAATATCACGTTCATGATCGAATATGATTCACCTGCGATTATGAACGTGAAATTGCCTAACTTGTCAGTGAACCACGGCTCTGTGTATTAACTGTGCTTGATAATCACATGCGATTAATTACACAGCCCTACAATAACATGTGGGAGTTTTAGAGCAGAACCACTTAAACTCTGGGATGTTGAACTGCTTGCTTAGGTCCTTCCACAACATTTGGATTGGATTAAGGTCTGGACTTTGACTTAGCCATTACAAAACATTAACTCTGTTCTTCTTTAAGCATTCTTTGGTAGAATGACTGTGCCTGTGCTTGGGGTTGTTGTCATGCTGCATGACCCACGTTCTCTTGAGTCTCTGTTCTTAAACAGAATTTGCTGGTATAATTCAGAATTCATTGTTCCATCAATGATGGCAGGCCCAAGCCATGATACTACCACCAACATGTTTCACAGATGGAATATGATTATTAGGCTGGAATGCAGCGTGTTCAATTCTCCGAACATAATAGCTTCCCATTTAAACCAATATGTTTTGTTTTGTTTTGGTTTCATCCATCCATTAAACCTTTCTCCAACGGTCCTCTGGCTTGTCCACATGATCTTCAGCAAGCTATTTTCTTTTTGGAGAACAGTGGCTTTCTTCTTGCACCTCTGCCATGCACATGTTCTCCTGATGCTGGGCTCATGAACATTAACATTAGCCAATGTGAGAAAGGCCTTTAGTTGCTTAGAAGTCACCAGCCTCGCAGACTACTACACGTTCTGCTTTGGGCTGATCTTTGTTGGTCCAAACTCTTTAGAGATGGTTTTGTAGTCTTTTCTAGCCTGTTGAGCAACATTAACTCTTTTTCCGAGGTCCTCAGTAATCTCTTTTGCTCGTGACATGATTCACTTTCACAAACATGATCAGACTTTGATAGATCTGTTCTTTGAATGAAACAGGTCACGTACTGACACGTACTGAAAACACCTCAGACTCTAATTTCACCTTTAAATGATCTGCTAATCCAAGAGATTCACATACTTTGTGAACTTACTAGTATGTGTGTTTGGGTGAAATTATTTGTTTAGTTAATTATTTATTGTGTTTTTCTACTTTATTGGTTTATTTGAGGTAGCGGAGCTTTACCAAATCATCAGTACGTGGCATTTTAATTCAGAAAACAATTTATTTATTTATTTAAAGTAAATTCTGTATAAAAAACAGTGGTGTGTTAGCGCATTCAAAATGTTTATACCAAACTCTATGATTAGAATTATAACAGGACATATGAACAATATTTTAACAAACAAACTTCATAAAACATAACTTGCATTTGTGTTTCATTTTTTAATTTTAAAGTAGTCAAAAGTGTTTCCAAATGGAGGTAAATCAAGCTGCGTTAAATAAACACTCTTTGTTTAGAAAAGTGCTTTTTCGTTATCACCAATCTTCCAAGTAACCGGTGCAGAAAAGATCTCCTTAAGCTACGAGCAATTCCATAAACCCGTAACTCCCTAATTAAACAACTAACAGTGATTAATGGTGAACCAGACACAAAACATGTGGTGTCAGAGGAGCGGTTCGTGTCATGTTTCATTGTTCTTCTGTGAGAAGCTCTCAGATGCTAATCTCTTCATCCTGTGGAGCTGTTTTGTGATCGTAGCGTGTCATTAGCTGGAGTGTGACGGCCTCAGGCCCAAACCTGCACCCGTTATGAGAGATCACCTGAGGCTGTGCTCTTTAGCATCGCCACTCGTGCCCACAAACACACCCGCTGCGTTTATCTGTGCCGTTTCACACAGCCTGACAAACTGTACGCATGCAACTCAGACGTGTGCGCACACGCATGCAGGTGCATGCAAACACATGTGAAAACACACATGCACAGGGCAAACAAATGGATGTGTATGAGAAAGATGCACACATGAACCCGGACAGTGTAGGATTGTGTGTGTGTGTGTGTGTGTGTGTGTGTGTGTGTGTGTGTGTGTGTGTGTGTGTGTGTGTGTGTGTGTGCGCGTCTGTCTCTGTCTGTGTGTCTCTGTCTGTGTGTGTGTGTGTGTGTGTGTGTGTGTGTGTGTGTGTGTGTGTGTGTGTGTGTGTGTGTGTGTGTGTGTGTGTGTGTGTGTGTGTGTGTGTGTGTGTGTGTGTGTCTGTGTGTGTGTGTGTGTGTGTGTGTGTGTGTGTGTGTGTGTGTGTGTGTGTGTGTGTGTGTGTGTGTGTGTGTGTGTGTGTGTGTGAGAGAGGGAGGGTGGACAGACGTCACATCTGTCGCAGTGTCTCAAGGGACATCAGACCATGAGAACCAACTTCTCTCCAAACACACTCACTCACACAAACTCCTCCTTCGAAGAGCAAAAGGTCAGTGTCACTGACTGAATTTGAAGCTTAAACACACACACACACACACACACACACTCAGAGCACTGAGATACAAGGGTGTAATACTTGATTCTGATTGGTCAATGCTGGAATTCAGCGATCAAACACTTTTAGTGGCCTCTAAACTGATCAGGCAACTGATTAACTGCTAGTTTTAAGTTCTCAGTAGAATAAATACATTTTAATTAACAATTTATTTATTTTTTAGACTTGAACTTTCTGTTGCTATAAGCAGATACTGCAATTTTTTTTTCTATTTATCTATCTATGTATCTAATCTTTATTTTTTTATTTATTCTCAATATTTTTATATATATATATATAATATGTATGATGAAAATTCAGCTTTTCATCACAGGAATAAAATACACTTTAAAATATATTGAAATTAAAAACCTATTTTGAATTACAATACTATTTGACATTATTGGTGTTTTTTCTGTATTTTATGTACTGTATAAATGCAGCCTTGGTGAGCAGAAGAGACTTCTACATAATCTATCAGTACACATCAATCTTATCTAGTCAAGTCAGATCCATGTTTATGTACTTCAGCTGAAGTTCTTGTGAAGTGCTTGAATTTCTCGCTTCTCAACTCAAGTGTGTGTAGGGTCGTGTTTCACATCAGGATTCCAGTGAGGGTGTGTGCGTGCGTGTGTGTGTGTGTGTGTGTGTGTGTGTGTGTGTGTGTGTGTGTGTGTGTGTGTGTGTGTGTGTGTGTGTGTGTGTGTGTGTGTGTGTGTGTCAGGTTCAGAGGACTGTCAGCTTGCATGGCCTTTAACCATTAAACACATTAGCATTTAGCGTGGTTAGCATTTCACTACAACAGCTGTCTGCTACAAGTGGCCCTAAAGCAGGTCACACACACTATCATATAAATAAACAACTACACACACACACACATGCAAGATAAATGTATTCACATTCATGTACACACAAACCTATTTATACTGACATTTTCACATAAGAAGTAAGATTGAAAAGTTTTGGGAAAGTATGATTTTTTATGTTTCTTCAGTGTTTCTTCTGCTTACCAAAGCTGCATTTATTTGATCAAAAATACAGTAAAATTATGAAATATTATTACCGTTTAAAATAAGTGTTTTCTATGTGAATATATTGTAAAATGTAATTTATTCATGTGATCAAAGCTGTATTTTCAGCATCATTACTCCAGTCTTCAGAGTCACATGATCTTCAGAAATCATAATAATATGCTAATTTACTGCTCAAGAAACATTTATTATGTGAAAACATGCACTTTTAGGATTCTTTGACCAACAGAAAGTTGAAAAGAACAGCATTTATTTGAAATATAGATCATTTATAACATTGTGAATGTTTTACTTTCATCAGTTTAATACTTTCTTGCTGAATAAAAAGTATTAATTTCATCAAAAATAAAACGTACTGATCCCGAATGGTAGTGTATATATAAAGTGTTCATTTTAGACCTTACATGCAAGAATAAATGTTACCAAACAGGCATCAACACACTCATATATATATATATATATACACACAAACACTTGCATGAAGCAGTGGAATGAAACACTTCTGTCTGATCTGATCTGAGGGAGTGAAAGTGTGTAGTGAAATCCTCAAAGTGAAATGTTATATGATGGACACAGTCCTGGCAGAGACACACATCCGCTCAGACATTAAGAAAGAGAGAGTAACGATAGATGCCAGAGGATCGAGTGAGAGAGGTCAAGGAGACGATGCGGTCTGCTATGAGCAGAATGCTGTGAGATATTTTGGAGTTCGTCTCAAGGACACTGTCTAAACGGTGACCGGCTTCAAACCTTCAACAAGAGCACAGACAGAGACGGCTCACGACAAATGTTCTACAACGTCCACAAGATGCTGGCAGGAGCTCAGAACACGCGCTCGATAAGTCAACGAAAGCCCCGCGAGTGTTTAAGGAGTCTGTTTTTGGAAAGTGAGAGGACCAAACCCAGGGCGAGGTCTGGACAGCAGTTGTCGGAGACTTAGAGAAAATGATACAGTGAACAGCTGAGAAACAAACCTTCACCAACACACACACACACACACACACGCACACACAGACACAGACACAGACACACGCACACACACACACACACACACACACCACACCACACCACACACACACACACACACACACACACACACACACACACCACACCACAACACACCACACACACACACGCACACACAGACACAGACACAGACACACGCACACACACACACACACGGGCAAGAGACAAACATACCAGATGAGAAGAGAAGCAGCAAGATGAGATGGTTAGACAAGAACTGAAGATGAATGAAAGAAGAGACAGAAAAAGAGACAATGAGAAGAATATCAGATGGGATGAAATATACAGCATTTATTTATATAAGAACATTAGTTAAAATTACAAAGTTACAAATATTACTTGCACAGCTGTTTTCATCATTGATAATAAGAAAATTCAGAAAATACAATTTTGCATCTCAGGAATAAATAACATTTTAAATAATATTAAAATTGAAAATGTATTTTAAATTGTAATAATATTTCCCAATATAACGGTTTTTACTATATTTGTATCTAATACATGCAGCCTTGGTGAGCAAAAGACCATGTTTTCAAAAGAATGAATGAATTCACTTCTTTATAAGAAGAGATTTGGAGAAATGTAGCATTGCATCATTTGCTCATCAATGGATGCTCTGCAGTGAATGGGTGCCGTCAGAATGAGAGTCAATCAGCTGATAAAACATCACAATAATCCACAAGTACTCCACACCACTCCAGTCCATCTGTTAACATCTTGTGAAGTGACAAATTGCGTGTTTGCATGAAACAAATCTAAATATATGTGAGAGCAGCATACAAACATATATATACTCACCAACACACACACACACACACACACACACACGTATATCCTTTCTTTATCAATAATTCTATTGAACATAATTCTGTAATCAAGTCAAGTAAAAGTCAATTCTCAACGTACATTCAGTAAATTTCCTAGATTTCCAAATCAACAACTTTGCTGCACCCAAAACATATTTCAAAATGTCATGTTTCTTGAAAGTCTACTTATAAAAGTGTATTGAGAGACCAGAGAAGACCAGACCAGACCAGACCTGAACAGATGTGAATCTTTTGATCTGTGAGATGTTGTTCTTGGCGTTTCACTAGAGGTAAACCGCAGCGCTGGAGCTACTGAAATATGAGATCTTTAGACACACAAACACACAAATACTCATAAATACACACGTTCTCCTGTCTGAGGAGACTATCAGATGATTTCAGCCTTGATAAACACGCATGCGCACGCACTTAAAATAACATCTCGAAAATATGTCTGTATTTTTCATGCTTGTCTTTACTTAAACGTGACTTTACAAAGAACAAAGTCTGCCCATAAAATAAAAATAGCTTCAAACTGTTAAAATATGAGCTAAAATATGAGTCATTATAGTCAATTATATTGCTTTCTCCTTTTAAAAAGTCATCTTGTCTGAATCAGGAGATAAATGTGCACAGATCATTCAAGCCAAGTTTACAAGCCAAAACAGTTCTAAAGAAGTATGTGGGTGGATTTTGATGTGAGAGGACAACAGGAGATGGACCTTTTCACTGGAGGAAGCACTTATTATGGATTATGACCAGAAACAACCCTTAAAATGTCTTAATGATGGATTTGTTTATTGCACCCTTTTGTTTTCGCGAGACATTAACTGATGGACTGGACTGGTGTGGATTACTTCTGAAGTATTGTGATGTTTGGACTCTCATTCTGACGGCACCCATTCACTGCAGAGGACACATTGGTGAGCAAGTGATGCTGTAATGCTACATTTCTCCAAATCTTTTCCCATGAAGAAACAATGGGGGAAGTCGTGGCCTAATGGTTAGAGAGTCGGGCTCGTAATCCAAAGGTTTGAGTCTCGGGCCGGTAGGGATTGTAGGTGGGGGAGTGAATGTACAGTGCTCTCTTCACCCTCAATACCACGACGAGATGCCCTTGAGCAAGACACCGAACCCCGCAGCTTAAATGCCTACCCACTGCTCCAGGTGTGTGTTCACGGTGTGTGTGTGTTCACGGTGTGTGTGTGTGTGTGTGTGTGTGTGTGCTTTGGATTGGTTAATTGCAGAGCACAAATTCTGAGTATGGGTCACTGTACTTGGCCGTATGTCACGTCACTTTCTTTCACTTTCAATTCAAGGTTCAAGGTTCAAGGTTTCTTTACTTGTCACATAATAAATTATACAGGGTATAATCAGAAGTGAAATGTAAAATTCTCAATCATTTCTAATTTTTGGGTGAACTACTCCTGCTAAGGTCTTAAAAGAAAGTTAAAATGATAATTGCATCACTCTACTCTTCATTATAACATTGAGGACTATAAACACATTCAGGATTTCACAGTGGTTCAGATCTCTGTTCTGGCTCTTCTGTGTGAATTGGGCTCGTTTCCTGCCATGAAGCTTGAAGCGTCTCCTTTCTCACCAGCACAGTGTGTGTGTGTGTGTGTGTGTGTGTGTGTGTGTGTGTGTGTGCGTGCGTGCGTGCATGCGTGCGTGCGTGCGTGCGTGTGTGTGTGTGTGTGTGTGTGGAAAGACTGCAGCCTCTGCTGAATCCTGATGTTCTGTCTCTGAATGTGTGTTACACACACACACACACACACACACACACACACACACACACACACACACACGCTGTAGGGTAAAGAGTACAGGCATGCTCAGCTCAGATTTGAGATTTCTCCAATGGGGGTTGTGTCCGTCATCAACTTTAGAAATGCAAATAAAGCTTTATTATTCAAACCCTGGCAGGGGAGGGAGGGCGTGCGAGGACTCGTTGGCAGTGTGTATGTGTGAGATTCGTCAGGTGATTACAGTACTTCACTCATTCAGGGTCTTGTTCTTACAGACACCGTTTAAACTCCGCTGCTCTTTAATCATGACGGGCCTCTGTGCAAGTTAACCTGACTAGAAGAGTTATACTAGTCAACTGCTCTACTAGTGCTCCTGTGGCTCAGTGGTAGAGCATTGCGTTAGGTTGTGGATTCAATTCCCAGGGAACACATACTGATAAAATATATAGCCTGAATGCACTGTAAGTCACTTTGAATAAAAGCGTCTGATAGATGTAAACTGGACTTGTTTTTCTTTGGCTAGGTTCTGTTTGATGACATGCAAAACATCGGAAGTCAGACAAATGCAACAAGTTGACCAAAATAATGTGATCTGAATAACTGGCAGTCTGCACACACAAGTTAACTGTTAAACCGCATTGCATTCATTCATTTAAATCAGTATTTTGACCCAAGCAACTGATTTTCTGTCATTTTTAGGAGAAAAGTCTATTTTTCTCAAATAATAAAATTAATTAAATTTAAATAATAACTATTTATTGTTTGATTGTTTGTGTTCTGCTGTTATGCATGAAAAAATAGTAGAAAAGCAAAAAAGCTACTGATTATATTCTAAGTAGTTTTAACAAACAAAAAATATATAAATAAATGCAAACAATGCAGTGTGTAATTTAATGCAATGTGTAATTTAAAAAATAAGGACCATTCCTGTGAAAAATCATTACAGGAAATTCTTCATATTAACACATTCTTAGTATTTACTACTCACTTACTACTTACGTACTACTTAGTACTTACTTACTTATTATATTCTGCTTTCAAGAAAAAAATCACTAGAAAAGCAAAAAAAAAAAACACTGATAATGTGAACTACGCATTGTGTAATTTCTAATATAAGGAAAATAGCTATGAATATCATTGCTGGAATTCTTTCATTATAATGTAGTATTTAGATTTATTTATTCCTTCATTTATTCTTTTCTTTCTTTAATGCATCCTCATGCATACAACACCAAACCCTCTCTCGCTGTGAATATTGTTCAAATGGGAAGGAAGGGAGTTTTAGGAACAGAGGAAGAGGAAGTGCCGCTGTTCTCAAATCAAAGTAGACCGAGTGCATGACTTGTTAAACCTTAACCTTTCTACAGAGTTACATATAAGATTCAGAATGAAACCTGAGTGGCACGACAAGGCGTTATTTGTCTCTTGAGCTCATCAACTGATTTCCAACCTTCGTCAGTTACAGCGCTGGCACACACTCTGTTCCGCCCTCTCGTTCAACTCTTTATTTTAATGCCCTGCGGTTGCAGATTCCACAATGAGACGGTTCCCACGGGCCGACACACACAGACATGCGTGCTGTCAAACATGATGCGTCATTACTATAATTCCTGGGGCGATGAAACCACACATACACTTTCATGCCAAAAAGGGGAAATGCAAACAAAACTTGTACGAGAACAAAAACAATATTTGATTGACAGATATTGCGTTAGTGCATTTACTCAGATCATACATTGACCGTGAAAAGAGAAGTGAGAGCAATCAATACAGTTATAGGTCACAGAAAGGGGAATTTGATGATCTTTACCACGTATTGATCATTTTACAGATGACTATTGAACTGCCCAAGTGAGATAAAGAGAGAAAACGAGAGTATGACTAAGCAACGTGCTCTCATGCACAAAAAGAGTACTGTGGTGGTACAACGGTACAGTAACTGTATTTGAGAAATGGTAATAGTGTGATATTTGTATTAAACGAATATGGTGATGTTTGTACAACGCATTTTTTATTTATACAATGGTACTACAAGCGTGAAATGTTTGCATACAAACAAAGTATATATTTACACATACAGTAGATATTTTGAAAATATTTTCATATATATAATTTTATATTCAGATAATTTATATTATATTTAAATATTTTAAATGTATAAACAACATCATATATACATGCATCTGTGTGCATTTATAATAAATACACAGCACACACACCTATATTATGTAAAGAAAAACGTTTATTTTGGATGTGATTAATTGGGATTAAGACAACAACAAATATATATAAATTATATATACAAATTTAACATATAATATATATATATATATATAATTGACCGGCAATTATTAAGTGAATTTTTTATTTTTTATATATATATATATACACAATACATATATACTGTATAAATAAATAAAGATAAATGATTTTTCAAAGTAAAATAATATAGCCTATATGTATGCCAGTGTTTTTTTCTTGCTTAAAACATAAACCTCAAGCTTTGTTACAAGAATAAAAAACCCTAAAAAGTTATTTTATCAAATTAATATGTTTAAAAACAACATGGTATTACCGTCATGTCAAAAAAACAATGTTTTACCATGGCACAGTGTCGGTAACACAGTATTAACCTGCCACTGCACATGCCCAAACACCGAGGGCATTACCATGGCACCTTATCCAACCAAATACATGGGGCTTTTCCCACCGGCGGTATGCTACAAGAACCTTCCCCTCCTTTAGAATCTAGGGACAAAAGACGCACACTTTCAGCATCGGGTGTTGATTTGTTAATCAGCCCCCCCACCCCCGCGCTCTGGGTCCGAGCTGGCGCCAGCAGAAAGCAGTGATCCGCCCTATAGTCCCTCCTCCACATGGGACAGGAATAAACCTGCACATCCCACATTCACCCTGGGAAGAGAGTGTGAGAAAGTGTTTTTTTTTCTTTCCCTTGCGGCGAAACTAAACTGTGGAGGGAGTGTTCGCTCCTTTTATTTTTTTTTTCAGATCCACATTAATTTGAAGGAAATCTCTCCCTCAGTACCTACGCGGAGGGATAATATCAGGGGCGCGTGAGAAGTCATTCAGAAGCGCGCGCTCGGACTCGGAGTCCCACGCGACAGTGACGTCAGCACGCTACAAACGGAGAACCGAGCTGAGTTTCCCACGAGCGTGGACGTTCTTGAGAGACGTCGGGATTTATTTATTAATTAACGCGGATATTTATTCTAACTCTTTTGCACTTTCTGGAGATTTAAAGAAGACTTCTGGGGATCTATGAGAGCTTCAGGAAGGATTTTAAAGAAGTTGTAACGCCGAGGCGGAGTTATGAACCGTTTCTTGGTGAAATTAACGCTACTGACGGCAGCATCGCTCGCGACGGCGGCACAAGGTATCAGCATCAGTGTAACTCTAATAACATTACACATTGTGTAGTCGTATGAGTCGAAGTTGTTTCATTTTCACACGTCTGAGTGTGTTTTTGCTCTACTTGTAGTGATATTTCTGCGCAACTTGTGATTTGAGCGTCACTTGTTGCACAGAATAGCCTGATATTGGGATAAACATAATATTATTTTCTCCACAACTTTCTCTTTCTTACAGTTCCATTCTTTTTTGAGTCATGTGTAAATGGTATGAGTTTTGCATGATTGTGCCGAAGTATCTACACACATGTATTTCTACAGTGAGGAATACATAAGATGTCAGTTATGAAAATATAACGTTAAATCAATATTGAATAGAATAACAGACATTTTGGAAGGATATCAATATATCAAATCTCCCTCGCTCGGTTTTATGATATTGATTGGTGATCGATATTGTTATAAATGTATACTGGGGTAACTGGACCACTTTTGCAAAAGTTTTTCCTCATCATCATAATTGTTATTTATCTCTTTCACTCACTTATGTAACTATTTTCTTGTTATCATACGTATAACCGTAAAGATCACAGATTAATGTCTTCACGTTGAAGTTGAGTAAGATCAGAAGTATCACTGTAACTTTATGACAGTGCGAGTGCTTGATTTCTGGAGTTATTGCGGTTGTTTTTAGTGTGTTGTCTGGTCCCTGATGTTGATTGAGTTGCATTGTGTGAGGAGTCTGGAGGAAAGCGATCTGTGCGTGAATGAAGGGAGGAGGAGGAAAACACGCCCCACGCGCTGGTAACAATGGCTCGAGACATTTACAATGCTGGACTGATTTCTTTTGTCCGCGCGGGTGCTGCAGCGTCGCGTCGCGCCCTGACTACAATACACACACACACACACACATGGGGGAAACCAAAACCTATATAAAATCACCTGCGGAACAGGAAACGAAACAAAAAAAGTGGATATGTTCCCTTATAATTTATTAAACACATTAAAAACAGTAATACTGTAGGGGGTAATAATTTAAAATATAGTATATATATTTAAATATAATACAATATAATTATAAATATTATATAAACTAATGGAGGAATAATTATTTATTAATTAAATATTTATAACTCTGCTCTGAAAATCTGAATTTAGAGAATGACTGAAAAGTCAAACAAAAATGTACTCTGTAAGTTTAGTAGTCAAACGGTGTGTGGGATCTATTGTGAGGCATAGTCTGTGCATTGATGTTCATTGTTTTGAAGAAACAAAAAGAGAATTAGTATTAGTGGTTTCATCCGCAATAAGCACTATTCTGAGAGTTTCGACTTCGAGCTTTGTCTCTAGACATTCGTTACCAATTAAAGACGGCCTGCAGGCAGCTGGTTTCATTCAACAAGTGCACAACTGCAGTCTAGAGCGACTGGCCTGGATGCTCTGTTAATCCTTAAAGTGTGATGATGCACACTTCTGCAAAATAAATATACTTCCTTCCCTAAATGGACACATTTGGCTTATTAAAACACTTGAATGCCCACCCAGACTGCAGAAAGTCAAGATGTGCACATCCTAGCACTGTCAGCTAAACTTAAACTAGTGTGAAGCTGATATAATAACACTGAAACAGGAAGACTGTATTTTGAGTTTAAACCCCTGTTAAAGACTAACTGCCACATGGAGAGGGAATTGTTGAGGATGTGGAGCTATTTCCAGGCTCAGTGTTGGATAACTGGATTTTTCAGGATCTCTTTGGATGAATAGTCAAGAACCCCCTCTACTCCTCCATCAAAGTCAGTTATTCAGAGCCCAACAAAAGGCCAGTGGCTCTCCATCGGGGCCACAAAACAAAGGGCTCGGGGCCCTTTATTCAAGTCTATAGGTGGTGAGATTCCTTTGTGAGGAGTTAGCATGTGTGTTTGCATTGACAGGTGTGCTTTGGGATGCACAGGTGGGTGGGTGTATGTTCAACCTGGTTTTTCTGAAGGTGATTTGTGTGGTTTAGCTGATTGTTGGGATGCACTGACAGATGTTTGTCTTTGTGTTTAGGGCATAGATGCTCCGAATACTGTCAGAATGGAGGAATATGTGAGCTCAAGCCAAGCGGAGAACCATCATGCAGGTACGTTACAAAAACATGCTCTGAAAAATATAAAGGTTTGATCATAACGATCAGTACACACTTAAACATAAAGGTTCTTTAGTGGCATTGATGGATGGTAAAAAGTTGTTCATGGAGCCATGGAACCTTTCCATTGTACAAAAGCTTCTTTAGAGCATTAAAATTATCTTCACACTAAAAATAAAGGTTTGAACTGTTTACTGAAAGGTTCTTTGGGGATCCCAAAAATGGTTCTTCAACTCTTAGGTTCTTTACTGGCATCGATGGTTCCATGAAGAACCTTTAACTTCCATGGAACCTTTCTGTTCTACAAAAAGTGATTTTAGATTAGAGTTCTTTAGATTATTAAGTGTTCTTCACAGTAAGAAATAAATGGTTCTTTTAAGAACTATTCACTGAAAGGTTCTTTGAGGAACCGAAAATGGTTAGTCTATGGCATTTGTAAGCTTTATTTTAATAGAGCACGCTCAAAAATAAAGGTCTTTAATTAGCATTTGATTCCATGAAGAACTTTTACCATGGAACCTTTCCGTCATACAAAAGGTTCTTTAGAGCATTAAAGTGTTCTTTCACGTTAAGAAAAATTGGTTCTTTTAATAACTGTACACTGAAATGTTCTTTGATGAACCAAAAATCGTTCTACACTCTTGAAAACAGAGGTTCTTTATTGGTATTGATGCATGGTTCCATGAAGAACCTGTAACATGCATAGAACCTTTCCATTCTACAAAAGTTCTTTAAAAGTGGAAAGAGATGTTTATATTATTAAATGTTCTTCATACTAAGAAAAAGTTATTCTTTTAAGAATTAGTCGGTGCCAACCGCTGTGCTCTCGCCTAGTCGCGAGTGACGACCAGCACGGTATGCGTGTCAGATGTGTGGGCCTGGCACATGCATGAGACGCTATCTTTTACATTTCTAACTGCAAGTACTGTGGGAATTTTACACTTAAAATCTTGCGCGCTTTGATCGTCGTTCACCCCCGCCGCGCTGCTCTGGAGGCCTCCTCCAAGCCGTGGCCTGGAACTCGGATGCGGAGCTTGAGGCTATGGAGAGTGAGCATCTTTTCTCCTCCATAAATGCAAATTCTCGGTCCAGTTTTCAATGCCTGTCTTGCACCCAGCCCAGAGGCTTGGGGAGCCGTTGCCGTTGGAGGATTAAATAAATAGAGAGTGGAATATATTTTCAAAATATACTGGTAGAAGATACAAAGAGTTTATTTACAAAAGCAGGTAACTGTTTTATAACTGACTGAGTCTGGACTTTGGAGTCATTTGACATTCTCACACCTTCTCTGGCCTATACTGAAATCCTGGACGTTTTTTTGCGTGCGTCACTGAGAAGTAGAGCTTAGATTGTGAGTCCCAGTCATCTAAGCTCGACGAGCGTTTCCTCCTTAGCTCTTGTTCGTGCCCGGCAATGAGAAAGCTGCCTTTTTTCCCTGACATGCTTCATGAGATTTCCAGGTCTTGGAAGTGGGCTTTCTCCTCCTGCCTCACTAATGCAGCGGCCGCTGACTTCACCAACCTCGTTGGTTCTGTGAGCGGGGATACGCATGGCGATCAAGTCCATGCTTGAGCACTGCCAACTTCTGCCCTCGAAGTGCCTTGCCGTAGAACCACCTCTGCTTTGCTCGCAAGTCCTATGGCAGCAGATGCTCTCCACACTATGGCCATCCTTCAGGTCTACGAAGCAGAGGTACTGAAGGAGATGGATGAGGGGGACAGTGTGAGCCCCAAAGCTGTTGAGGAGCTTCGCAGGACTACCCACTTGGCCCTTCTTGCTACTAAGCATAAAGCGTGGGCATTTGGGTGAAACATGGCAGGTTTAATGGCGGCTGAGCGTCACCTGTGGCTGAACATGACAGAGATAAGGGAAAAGGAAAAGGCTATCCTCATCGAGCCTTGATCTCCAGCTCTGGTTTACACAGCACCGTTAAAAGTTCATCTGCAAAAAAAGTCAGCTCTTAAGCAGTTCATGCCATGTCCATGTGTCGTGCTCTGCCTCGTCCTCTGGGCAGTGGTTCTCAAACTTTTTCAGGAGGAGGCCTCTTGAGTGAATTCTTTTGGCCCCCAAAAGAAAACTCATGATCCTCAAACTTACAATTTTACAAATTTTAGATTGTACCAAAAACAAATTAATTTACAAATTAACAATGCTGGAACAACAATTCTTTAGTTAATGTCTCATGTTGAATATACAAATTGGTTAAAGGCACATTTCATCAACAAAAATTGTTATAAATTAGTTTTGAAGTTCCATAAATTTCTTAAGGAACAAAAATTATTAAAATGAAAGTTATTTGATGCATGAAGATCAATACAAAGTTCATTTACATTTGATTTTGAAAAAAAAAAGGCATTAAACTTTATATTTGAAGAAAACATACAGAGGAAGTGCAATAACAGCAAGTCTGTTTGTTCAAATGTTTTTCTAGCAAAAAAGAAAAAGTTTTAAAAAAAAAGTTTTTAATACATTAAACAGGTTTTTTCTATAAAGAAATTTGAGAGATTTTGGTTTGGGCTTGAAAATTGACAGGAGGAGGGAGGAAAAAGCCAGCATGAAAGAAGGAGAGGATGAGAGGTGAGTTGGCGAAAGATATATGTTTTAAATCAGAGGTATTCAACTAAATGTACAGAGGTCCAGTTAGAGAAAATTTCTTGAAGCAAAGGTCCGAAAATCATAATGTCTTACTATTTAGTGTGATAGCGTATATTTTATAGCTTTATATATTTGAAGTAGTTTGTTGTTTCAGCATCTGCATGTAATAAACACCTGCCTGGCCTGCCTAATCAAATTAATTCAGAACAATTCAAAACTTGTTGACAATATTTATTGTCATGTTACATAGAACTGAACATATATGTATTGTAGATATGTATGTTTTTCATTAACAAAATAAAAGTAGGGCTGTATTTCAAAATAAGAGAAAATAAATAAATGTGAAAATTGTATTTCAAATAAAGTGCTTAACTTCAGACAAAAATAAAGGGAGGAAAAGCTTGAATTTCTCCTTCTGTTTTATATCTTAACTCAAATTTTACAAATAATTAATCTCAACACATCTTAACAATTGAACAGTTTTAGAATATCACCAGTTTCTACCGCTCTTATATCCCACTCCCACTTTTGGAGCGATTGTTCCTTATTTTATCTCCTTTCTCCGTCTTATCAGTTTCTCAACTTTCTCGCGCAGTTGATTGTATCTCTGTTTTCTATGTATCGCAGCTTGTGTCATCAGCTTTTCATGTGTTACTAGGAGAACTCATCCGTCTGCACTCTGAGTCGCAGTGTTTACCAGACTTGATTGGCTGAGTGGTATCAAGGGATGGCTTAACTCGCAGTGACAATTGGTCTGTGCGTTTCCACTACCACTACAGTAAAGACAAAAGACCGACCAGTGAAATAGAAGCACCCCGTCAGGTTTTAGATCATAACCTGATGATTTTGGCTGGACAGGTCTGATGGGACAGTGTCCGGACGGCAGACAGATCCAGCAGAATGAGTGACTGATGTTTTAAATATTTAGATTTTTTTGCACATCATAGTTCAGATAGGACAATCCTACAACCGCTTTAGTGCCACATAAAAAAACCTGACTGTTTAGATTCCAGTTTTTCTGAGAATAAAGTCGAAACTACGAGAATAAAGTCAAATGTTACGAGAATAAAGTCAAACACTTCGAGAATAAAGTCCTAATATTTTGAGAAAATCACAGAATTGCTAGAAACAATGGATGTGGAGGATTTGGTTAAATCCTAGATTAGGATTTGCAATAAGGAAATTCTTGTCTTTTGGCGATCAGCACGCAGTTATATTTAGTAAAAGGACACTGCAGCGTTATGTAGGAAACTTAATTTATTCAGAAGAAAAAATCAGACAGGCTGAGGAAATCGCCTTTGTGCAGTCTGAGATGTTCATGGTCGCTCAGGATATCGATGGTTACGCCTGCGTTAGTCGAAGAGGATATGTTGTTTCTCAAGAGACTATGAGGATGGTGATCAAAGAAATCGACCTGAAGGAGTTGAACTGCGCGGCCGACGCCTCCGAATATGCCATAATGCCACACGCTGCTGGACCCCGGCTGAAGTACTGGCGACGCCGTTATTTTTCTTCTGAATAAATTAAGTTTCCTACTAACCGCTGAAGTGTCCTTTACTAATTATAACTGTGATGCGCCAAAAGAAAGAATGTCCTTCCTTAATCTAAAGTTCCAAATCTCCACATCCATTGTTTCTAGCCCTGTGATTTTCTCAAAATATTAGAGTTTAATCTCGACACTACGAGTTTATTCAAATATTAACTTTATTCTAAATACTTTTATTCTCGTAGTGTTGACTTTATTCTCGTAGTTTCGACTTTATTCTCAAATATTACGACTTTAATCTCGTAATCTTAGATTTTTTGTTTATGTGGCACTAAACGCTGTCGCATAATCCTGACTTGCATACAGGTAAAAAATAAATAATGTAATATTCTAGAATTTCTTGGGCCCCACTAGTGCCATCTTGCTCAGCCAAGCGCAGTTGGGTGACCACTGCTTAAGGCGCCCAGCCCACCTGTGAAAGGAGTTAGTCGGCAGACGACACGGTCTGGGGAGCCAGTGGCCGTTCTGCTACTCGCCAGCACCCCCGCAAGCGGGTATATTTAAAGCGCCTGAACAAGCCCCCCGCGGTGGCTTCTTCGGGTCACTTCAGGCTAGGCCATCGCGTGTCAGTTGGCCTGTGTTGCAGGCTCCTGGGCCTCGTGGCAGCGGCTTCCCTGGTTCTTCCCTTGGGCCTCATCGTCAGGACGGACATCATGGCGGTGGTGTTTCACATCAATCACCAGGGGGCTCCTGATCGCGCACACTGAACAGGCATGCGCACCAACTTCTTCTTTGGGCACAGGACAATTTTTTTTCCCTGAGAGTGGTTCATGTCCCAGGGGTCCTGAACCTAGCGGCGGACTTTGTCGAGACAGAAACTCAGGTCGGGGGAATGGATGCTGAACCACCGGACAGAGTTTGCTCTGTCTAGTCAAGACATTTTTAAGACCTAGGCCTGGTTATGTCCCCAAAGTTCTCTCTTCGTCTTTTCGTTCACAGGTGGTAGTGCTGCATGCTTTCTCTCCTTCCTCTTAGAGAGAGGGCGATGATCTTCATCTGCTCTGCCCTGTCAGAGCCCTGAAGATGTATGTGGACCATTCCAGCCAGTGGCGTAAGTCCCCACAGCTGTTGGTGTGTTTTGTGCAGGCCACAAAGGGCTAGCCGCGTCTAAACACACAATATAGCCACATAGGCTATTTCGTTGGCCAATGAGGTGCGCAGTCTGCCTTCACCCCTAGACATCAGACCTCATCCCACCAGAGGGGTGGCCTCCTCTCAAGCTTTATTTAAAGGGTTCCCCTGGAGGACATTTATATGGCAGCAGGTTGGTCCTCTCCCCATACTTCTGTGAGGTTCTATAACCTTGATGTGAATACAGCTCCTGGTTTGCAGGTTCTTTCTTTTTGAGCCAGCTGTGTTTTTGGTGTTCTGGTGGTATATCGACCTGGCGCAGCGTACGCGTCCGCTGTCTAGCTCCTCTTGCTGTCGACTCTTGCTGGCTTCTTCGACAGGAAAATCTGAGGGATAAGATGGTGTGAGCGCTGGTCTATGTCAATCACGTAGGCACGGTATCTCGCGCCATCAGCCAATGAATTGGCGTGATTCAGACAATCGTCACACCTGGGGGTGTTCCCAATGCGTAAAGCCACGCAGCGTCTCGTTTCCTACTCCGAGAACAGAGACGTTCTTTTAAAAACTGTTTACTGAAAAGTTCTTTGGGGAGCCAAAAATAGTTCTTTAATGGGGTTGCTGTTAAAACCCCATTTGGAACCTTTATTTCTTAAGAGTGTAGGAGAACCATGTCATGTTAAAAAAACTTTTCCTCTTAAATTCTGTGTTCTAGTCCTAGAATCCAAAACACGAATCTAAAAACCCAACGAATCAAGAACTTTCTGAATCTCCAAACAACGACATATAGCAGCTCAGTGGTTCTTTGCCGACCACTAAAGAATATTAATTTTAAAGTGTTGCATGCAGTCTAGTAAAACAGCAGTAAACACCATGCAAAAGTAAGTGTATGTATACCTGTGTATTTATGTGTAAGCTGTAATCAATCACGGAGATTCCATCTTTAGACCCAAACCCCATTTTAGCAACCAAACAACGCTCTAAGCATCTTACAAGTGTGTGTGTGTGCGCATGTGTGAACGTGCACGCGCCCATAGTCATTCTGTTTCAAACTTAGATAAAAGACCCCCCTACCAACCCCCCCAGTAGTCCGTTGGTGCCCTGCTGCAGTGGGACGCTGCTTCTGTCAATGTCTATTCATGCCATTCAGCCCAACAGCTGGCCCTCACCTCCTATTATCACACGCACAGACACTTAGGATGGAATAAAACTTGCATTTATTCTCATAGGATGCATATAGCGAGATTCACTATGATTTGGCCATCAAAATCAGAACATGTTTGATTGTTTGTTTCTCAATCTTTGTCGCTTTTGTTGTGTGTTTTCTTCCACCCCGGAGACTGTTTGTGTGTGTGTGAATGGTGTTTTTTTTGGAGGGCAGATGGCGGAGGGGGTAATAAGATTGCAGGAACTCATGAGAAAGGCCTCAGTGTGTGTGTGTGTGTGTGTGTGATGCCTTAAAGGGGGGAAATTTAAAAGCAAACAAGTGTGTGAGACGGTTAGCCACGCTTCTCGTTCTGCATTTAATCATGCATTTTCCAATCTAGAAGATGCCTTGCTTTATACTTGCTTTGCTTAAAATGATTATTATTAAAAACTTTTTTTTCCTCTTTTGATGAAAATGCAAATGCACGCATTTCTGTGAAAAAGTTGCCGTATATTCTAGAGTGTTCTGTTTGGTTACTAGGGGTTTCTGGGTGATTTGTATGTTTTTGGACACTATTTCTATGTTTTTTAGCTAGTGTGTTCTGTTTTGGGATGGTTGCTAGGTCATTCTATATGGTTGCTTACTGATCTGTTATTCTAGTCTTTTGTTCAGTGCAAATCAATGGAATTTTTCACTTCTTTTATTGCCTACAACGAGCCGAGCCGCTCCATTTGAGGCGTCATTCACATATGTTTAATACTCTATTGTTCTGGGGATTGTTCAGATCTGTAATTCTGAGTATGAGCAATAATAACCGTTATGATTGCATTATCAAATGGCACTAATTATTGAATGAATCAGTCTAGAAAAGATGAGAGAGATCGTATCTCGTTGTTGAGTAGTTCGCAGACACATAAACTGTGGGACAGAGTCTGAACATCCTGTTGTCATGACCCCGATGATAAACAGGAAGAGCAGAGATATTTTTGATCGCTTTTTTCTCCTAAAAATATCTAATGTGAACTTTGACGCCTTTCCTGTGTGGTCCGATTCTTAACCTTGGAAATTGTTTGTGAAAGTGATTCCTGTGGCTCACATTGCGTTAGCAGCGCAAAAGGTTGTGGGTTCAATTCCCAGGAACACACTTACTGATAAAATAAAATGTACAGCCTGAATGCACTGTAAGTGGCTTTGGTGTAAACGGCAGGTGTTTGTGTGCGTGAGCGTGTGGGGATTTCTCTGACTTGTTGCGTAGGCGCTGCTCGACATCGGTAAACTTCACATGAACTTCTGACATTTCATGAGAGCATGTTCTACTTTATGTGAAGTTAAAGATGATCGTTGATGACACAGATGAGGTTTAATCGTTTTTCAAGCAGATAATGTGCAGGGGTGAAACTCTGGCACTGACTGTAGTCGTGTAGTCGTACTAATTCTAGACTCAGAAACTTGACCTTTTTGGGTGATGCCATATTAAAACCACTTATTTCAAGTATTTCTAGGTGTGGTTAGAGTTGTGGCGGTGTCATGTACAAGCTAAGCCATGTCAGTGTTGGTTGTGTTTATAGCAGATTTAGTTAACAATAACACGGCTGCACAGATAACTTCAGTTAATTAAAATAAATAATTGATTTATTTAAAAAATATTAAATTTTATTATATAAATTAAATACTAAAAACAATCACAAAAGCACAAAAAAATACTAAAACCTAAATTAAAATGAAAGCCTAAAATAAAAATAAAAATTCTAAATATTAGTGAATACTGTATAAATACTAAAATAACACGGATGTGCAGTCCATTTGTCATGTTTTTAATGGAAGTAATGTTTGTAATGGTAGTTCAGTGCTTATTGGGGAAAACACGTTTTTATTGAATTCAATCCTGTATTAATAAATAAAGAATTCAGAGATAATTTAGTGCATCAGAAAGTTTAAATCCTGGAATGTTTATCTTCTATCACTGGTTGTGATTGGACTGGTGACATCTTTTGGACGGGTGTCATAATTTTGAGACTAATCTAATATATCTGTGTGTGTATTTTGAATGCACCGTCATACTAGAAGCATGATCTGTATTTTGGGGTGATGATGTTCATTACGAGAGCTATTTGTAGAATGAATCGCAATGTTTGTGAGCAGGAGACAGAAAGACATGCAGACCATATGTTTCTAAATTTGTCTTTCCTCCAAAACTGTGTGAAACGGCAGTGTGTCTGGTTGCATGACTTTTATTGCATAACTTCCACATTCGAGAAATTCTCATAAACTTCAGTGTCATGCATTTAGTTTAAAGTGTGGTTTTGCATGCACAGTTTATGGTTAGCGACGTGCTATCCAGCTGTCCTCGTCCCAGAACTGAACACATGCGTGTGAAGCTAAACCAATAACTAGAGTTCAAAATCACAATGTAAGCACTATATTTTTCTGTTAATTTAATACATTCACAACATAAAATGACTGAAATCTAAACTTAAAAAAAAATCTAATTAGTGAATGCAGTACAGGCTAAATAATATTAAAACTGTAAAAAATGTAAGTTATACACTGTCCACTGTATGGACAGTTTATTTAGTTATAAAACAAATGTCAAAGTAAAATGTAAAACTTAATGAGAAATATTGCCTTGGCAACATCTGAAATTAAATAAGTTTAATTTGACGTAATACTAAAATTAAAACTAAAATAGAAATAAAAAATATAAGTGACAAAAGCAAATGTATTGATTTAAGTGAAGTGAGCGACTCTTAAGACAAGATCAATGAGTCATTAATGAGATCAAGTCATTTATTCTTTAAAATGGTAGAAAAGTGTTTTGTTATAATGCCAGAAATGAATCTAAACAAATATGAGGAACAAATACATGTTTAATCAGTTCCTTGTATCATCAGACCATCATCACCTGATTCAAATTGGCCCCAAAGTCTCGTGTTTGTAAAGGTGTGAACTGAAGCATAAGAATCTGGCACCGAGGGCCAGACGCAGAAAACGAAAGTTTGTTGTTTTGATTCACACCGAGAGCAGGAAGTCTGTAGAGTGACTGTGAACACACACACACACACCCTCACGCACACACACACACACACACGCACACACGCACGCACACACTCTCACACAAACACACACACACACACACACACACACACACACACACACCCTCACGCACACACACACACACACACACACACACACACACACACACACACACACACACACACACACACACACACACACACACACACACACACACACACAGAAGGCAGCAGCAGATGGTAGACCAGCCCACTGGAATGGGGGGGTCTGTAGCCTGCAGTCACAAATGTGCTCAGGGGTCACAGGTCACCGCAGCATCTGTTCTCACACGCACTCCTGCTCTCGGACCTGTTGCCACGACGGGCTGCAGATGACTTCTGCTTCGGTCTTGTGTTAAAGCCTCGAGTAAACGCACACACACGCATCTGCGCGTGCAAGTGTTTGCCATGGGCTGTCTTTATTATTAAACTACTGCATGTCAATTAGCAAATCAAATGTGTTGTGATAAGATTTACCTGTGTGTGTGTCACACACAATATTGATGTTTTAAAAAACTATAATTTATAAATTTATATATAGTGTAATGTAAATTGTATTATATTTACTTTTTCTTTTAAAGAACAAATTCTTTAACACACAATGCACTACATTTAGAAAAAAATCTAGATATTAAGAGTGAAACTAATATTTTTACATTTATTTTTTATTATATATATAATTTTTCATTGTTTTGTTTCCTTTTAAATAGCAATTTAATTTATTAAAATGCACTGAACTACATACAGTATTGCGCTTTAAAACCTTTAATGTTTATTTATAAATGTATGTACTTATGCATATAACATTTTATTATATTTTTGTTAAAAAATATATTTATTTTATATAAACATACTATTATTATTAAATTGTAAAAAAAATTACAAATGTAATTTTTACGAAAGCACAATGCACTACATTTTGTAAATAAATTCTAGATATTTGAAATTAATTTCAAATAAAAATTGAGAAACATGAATCACTAGGATTTTGATGTGTTCAGCCCAGGTTGTGATGTGTTTAATACAGACTTACGATAAGCACATAGAAGATCGAATACATGGAAAGATGAATATGGATGAGATCAAATCATACCGATGGAGATTCTGTGCTGATAAAAGTGAGATATCAGCAGAAGGAGTTTGGGAGGGGCGGAGTTTGATCCTCTCTTGGGAGCTGCCTTAGTGACCTTATGCCACTCGCCATGGCAACAGGCTTTGGGGGAGGGGCAGAGTGCAGTGGGAGGGGCCTGAAGCACAGCTGCCCTTATTTATGCACACACCTGCTGCAGCTCACAAACACACACTCACGTGAATAAAACACACTGCATTTACAGGGTTATATCTTACAGTCAACTTCACTTTCTGAAATGATCTTTAGTGGCTGTTGAAGAAAGTGTTCAGTTGTGTCATTTGATGTGTTCATATGAGAGAGAGAGAGAGAGAGAGAGAGAGAGCATGTGACACAGTGTGGGCTCCTGATCGCCCTGAGGAATTTAGATGAGTTTGAACAGTGTCTTTCTTTCACACACTGTTTTATATGTGCATACACACACACAGACACAGACACACACACACACACACACACACACACACACACACACACACACACATACATTTACTTGGCCATCTGAGTGAGAACATACCATAGACTTCTTCTGTTATATATAAAAAAACATTTAATTATGAAAGAAACGCGCATTTCTAAAATGAAAAGATTAAGTTCTGTTTTTTACCATTGGGTTTTCAATTGATGACTAATGTCATGACTAATTAATGTCACACACACACATATGACACACAAGCCTACACACACAGACGCACACACACATACTGACAAGAAATGTATAGCCTGAATGTAAGTCGCTTTGGATAAAAGCATCTAATAAATGCATAAATGTAAAAGAAACATTTGAGTAGATGTTTGTCATATTTGTCTAATTTTAAGACAAATTTGTTGTCAACCTATTGTTAATTATTTATATTATAATCTTTGTTTCTTGAGGTGTCCTGCAGACTTAGTAAAAACTTATAAATATGAATTAATGCATTTTAATGAATTAATAAAATGTGTGCAAATATATAAAATATACAAAACCAATTACCATGACTATAACCCTTAAAAATATATTATTATATTTTAATTATTAGATCGAATTATTATTGTCCTAAAATATATCCTTTTTTATATATAAATATGCTAATGCTTGTATATATTTTATATAATGTGTGTAAAAAAAATCACTTGGAGCTTTTTTCATATTTAGCTGTCTTGAAACTATTTTGTTCTCAAACTATTAAGTAATTACATTATAATCTGTGTGTATGTAATAATATTAATATAATGAATTAATCAGTTTTTTGTTTCTTTAGGTTTCTTGCAGACTTTGTAAATGTATGAGTTAGTGAATAACTATAAATAAATAAAAAAAATTGGACATGTTGATCTGCTTTGAGACCATTTTATTCTAAACTATTAATAATAATAAGCTAATTGTTCCATGTTTTGTGTTTCGTCAGGTGTCCCGCAGACTTCGTCGGCCCCCAGTGTCAGGTCCCGAACCCGTGCAGCCCGGCGCAGTGTCGTAACGGAGGCGTGTGTCGCACACGGATGAAGGGCAATGACGTGGAGCCGGTCTGCGACTGCGTGTTGGGCTACAGCGGCCCGCTCTGTCTGACGCCCGTCAATCACGCCTGCATGGGCTCCCCGTGCCGATACGGCGGGACATGCTCTCTGCTCACGCTCGAGACCTTTACCTGCCGCTGCCCACCTGGATGGTCAGGTACGCATGTGCATACATCACCCAGACTTGATGCTCGCCCTCATGGGTTGCATCACAAAACTCACGGTTCGGATCATATTACGGATTTTGAGTTATAAATGAAATCATTTTTTGGATCAGCAATCAAATAAAAAATGACTGAAGGCTTACGTCTATACCACAGCAGAAACAAGTCAGTAATAAAACAAGAACAACTACACAAATTACAAGCATAGATGAATATACAACATAACACAGCTACAAATAAAATCAGTAACAGTAGAGTGTAAAATAACTCAATAGAGCTCACTACAAAAGTTAAATACAGCTGTGGTGTTATTTGATTAGCAGTATTTACAGGCTTGTCTCTTTACGACCAAATTCTGACAGTTTTTATGTTCATTTAAGACATAACCGACTACTTGTAACCACGTAGTTTACCAGAATACTTGACAAAACAGGTATTTAACTTTGTGTGTATGTGAAAGAGAAATCAATAGGTTTTTCACTCTTAGTCTGTTGCACAAACAGCGCAAGAGTCCCGATTCAAATTCTCTTTCACATGAATGTTTCAAAATTGCTTTAACTAGTAAATTGGCAAGACAAAAACATGCAAATGATTAGCTTTCACTCTCTGATGGTTAATCCATGAATCACATGTGTGCCGATCCATGGGGCCTGGTCTGTACGGATCATCTGTTGCATGATAAGTTAACCTCTGTCTCTTTGCAGGTAAAACATGCCAGCAGGCCGACCCGTGTGCATCGAACCCCTGTGCCAACGGCGGACAGTGTTCAGCTTTCGAGTCGCACTACATCTGCACCTGCCCTCCTAACTTCCACGGACAGACGTGTCGGCAGGACGTGAACGAGTGCGCCCTCTCGGCCTCCCCCTGCCGGAACGGGGGCACCTGTATAAACGAGGTGGGATCGTACCTGTGCCGCTGCCCACCGGAGTACGCCGGCACACACTGTGAGCGCCTGTACCACCCGTGCCACCCCTCGCCCTGCAGGAACGGAGGCACCTGCTTACAGACCAGCGAAAACACCTATGCCTGCACTTGTCTGCCAGGTCAGTGTGCTTTTTGCATTTCTCTTTAAGCTTAAATTTGAGTAAACACATTTTTTATTGAATAGGAATACATTTTTTTTTTTTTTTTTTTTAGTTCAGTTCAGTTTGTTTTATCACCATTATTTATACTTCAAACTGGTTTTATTTCAGTCCTGCCTGCAGAAACGATAGTTTTTGTCGTTGCATACGTTAATAACTCTGCATGTGCAGTTATTCATTAACAGTTTGTCTGGGTGTGCTGCTTTTTTGTCTTAGTTTATATTTAATCCCACGAATGACCTAGATGTCTCAGTTACTCACTCGAGCACGTAAACATAATCCATGTACGGCCTCAGACTCTTTGATGTGTATTGAAGGTGAACCGCTTGTCTCTCGCAGGGTTCATGGGTCAGACGTGTGAGCATAACGTTGACGACTGTACCCAGCATGCTTGTGAGAATGGAGGCAGGTGTATCGACGGCGTCAACACCTACAACTGCCACTGCGACAAACATTGGACCGGTAATGCATTTTATACTCCACAATAATAACCATAAAATGCAATATATATTCTGCATGCACCTCACATGTGACCTCTGACCCCTTCCTCCTTCAGGTCAGTACTGCACGGAGGACGTGGACGAGTGCGAGCTCTCTCCTAACGCTTGTCAGAACGGAGGGACGTGTCACAACACCATCGGCGGCTTTCACTGCGTGTGCGTGAACGGCTGGACGGGCGACGACTGCAGCGAGAACATCGACGACTGCGCCAGCGCCGCCTGTTCACAGGGTGCCACCTGCCACGACAGAGTCGCGTCTTTCTTCTGCGAGTGTCCACACGGGCGCACAGGCACGTCTGTTTGGGCCGTTTCAATGGCATTTTCTTACTAGTTTAAACTGTTATTTTATTATTTATATCCCGTTTTGTAAGTTATTATAGGCTTTAGTCTTTTTTTATACTTCAATTTAAGTTTTTGTCATTTTAATGCCTCTACTTATTTTATTTCATTTTCATTTCATTTCAACTTCTTATTTTGTTTTAGTTGCCAAGGCAACATTTCTACATTTCAAGTTTTCAGATTTTTTTTTTTCATCCAAGATTTTATTTTAATTTATCTTGTATTTTAATTTTATTTAATTTTTAGTTTTTCTCTTATTTTTACATTTTATTTTAGTTCAGTTTAGGTTATTTTATGAGCATTATTTATATTTCAGTTGTTGCATTTCTGTCTATGAAACCAATAGCTTTCATATTTTTATTTTATAATTTTGTTTTAGTTAAGTTAAGTTCAGTTTAGTTTATAGGTATTATTTATATTTCCGTTGTTTCATTTCAGTTTATACAACCAAAAGCTTTATTTTATTTGATTTAGTTTTAGTCAGTTTTATGGACAGTTTATATTTCAATTTGTTTTATTTTTATTCTACCTACGAAAACGTTTTTGTCATAGCATACGTTAATATTTTATTTTAGTTCAGTTTATTTCATTTCATAGGCATTATTTATACTAAAATTACATTTTAATTCATTTCGGTCTATGAAAACCCACTCTTTTATAAATGAATATTTTTATTCCAGCTTAGTTTCAGTAACCAACACCGATTTTTAAGGTTTAATTGTAGTTATCAATAACAAAAGTGTTACCCACAGGTCTTCTGTGTCATCTTGACGATGCCTGCATCAGTAACCCATGTCAGAGGGGCTCAAACTGCGACACGAACCCGGTGAGCGGAAAAGCCATCTGCACCTGTCCGCCCGGGTACATGGGATCCGCCTGCAACCAAGACATCGACGAGTGCTTGCTCGGTAAGAATCACACATCATAAGAAAGAACATTAAACACAATACAACTTTGCATTACACTGCTGTTTGCATTTCAGGTGCGAACCCATGTGAGCACGGCGGACGGTGTCTCAACACTAAAGGCTCGTTCCAGTGCAAGTGTCTTCAAGGTTATGAAGGTCCACGCTGTGAGATGGACGTCAATGAGTGCAAGTCGAACCCCTGCCAGAACGACGCCACCTGCCTCGACCAGATCGGTGGATTCCACTGCATCTGCATGCCAGGTATGAGTCTTTGACCATTGACCTGCATCAAAAGCACATCATTGCTGTTGTTCTGATGGATTGCTTTGTGTGCAGGCTACGAGGGTATGTTTTGTCAAATAAACACGGACGACTGTGCATCACAACCTTGCGTCAACAATGGAAAATGCATCGACAAGATCAACTCTTTCCACTGCGAATGTCCCAAAGGTATGTGCTTTACATAGAGATCTGATAATAATACTAGCAATGAGGATGCATTGTGGTTGAGCAATCAAACTAAACGTGGTGTGCATTTGTCCCTGCAGGGTTCTCTGGGAATCTGTGTCAGGTGGATGTGGACGAGTGCACTAGCACACCGTGTAAAAACGGTGCTAAATGCACAGACGGACCCAACAAATACACCTGCGAATGCACTCCAGGTACACATCTTTAAGATATTCTGCACTTTAGCAGGCCATTGAAGTCCATTTATAATATTAGTTGTGATATTCTCTAGCACCAAAAATAATTCACATCTGTTTTAGTTCAAATATTCCACCTTTAGAATTTAGAATCAGTTTTTTAACTGTATATTAAGAATTTTATGTTATTTTGGAATTATTTTATATTCAATAATATTTTGCATTACATTTTATTTTTATATTTTGCAGTTTTCATTTACATTTTATTTTATGTGCTTTTGTCATAATTAGTTTTTGTTTTAAGTTTTTCTTTATTATTATTAATAAAACATTTTTTATCAACAATTTAAATTATTTATTTAAGAATAATGTATTTTATAGTAATTGTAATACTCCAACTTATTTTATTTCACTTAGTTGGCAAGGCAAAACTTTCGTTTAAGTTTGAATCAAGGTTTTATTTTATTTTTATTATTTTATATAATTTTATTTTATTATTTTAGATTTCAATTTTTATTATTTTATTGTTATTTTTACATTTTTTTATGTTATTTTATCTTTTTTAATCTTAATCTATTGTATCTTGTTTTTGTTGTATTTTATTTTCTATTTAGTATTTTTTTATTTCATCTTAGTTTTTATTTTATTTATTTATTTTCCACACCAAAAGCATTGAGGCAGCCTCACATACTGTATATGCAGAAATGAGACCCACTCCATAAATAAATCCATATGTAAATTCCCTGTATTATGATTGGCTAACCTCTTCGCATATGAAATGAGTGTCACGTCCAACATTCTAAATCTGGCTTTTCAAATGTATTTCTGCAGGATTTGGTGGTGCTCACTGTGAGCTGGACATCAATGAGTGCGCGTCGAGCCCCTGTCATTACGGCGTGTGTCGGGACGGCGTGGCCACCTTCACCTGTGACTGTCGACCCGGATACATGGGCCGCCTGTGTGAGACCAACATAAACGAGTGCTTGAGCCAACCCTGCCGAAACGGAGGCACCTGCCAGGACAGAGAGAACACGTACACCTGTACCTGTCCGAAAGGAACCACAGGTAACACATGCATGCTCATAAAAACACTTATATACATATAATAGTGAGTTAATGATGACTTAATCATGTCGTGATTGCGTCCGCAGGAATGAACTGCGAGATAAACATTGACGACTGCAAGAGTAAACCATGTGACTACGGAAAGTGCATCGACAAGATCAACGGCTACGAGTGTGTGTGTGAACCCGGATACACAGGTGAGTCAGAGCAGCATCTGTGTGTGTGTGTGTGTGTGTGTGTGTGAGAACAGGTGAACAGGTGGCCAGCGAAGTGCAGAGCTTGTGTATCAGATAACAGATGTGACTTAGGACAGAGACTGTCTTTCCCAACTGGGACACACTCTCACACAGGTGTGCTTTACATTAATGCTACGGCCCGAATGATCACAAGACTGACCCTTTGTATGTTGTATTTAAGGAACAGGTACAATGGACCCTGTTATACTGTGAATATAGGACAGCAGCAGGAGGAGTTTCACAATTGAGCACAGCCTGCCTGATTGTTCTTATACCTGTAATGAACACAATTTAGAGCAAAACTTTAATTGATTTAGGGCTGATATTGCCTATTTAGTTTTCAACATAAATGTCTACTAAAATAACACACTTATTAAACACACAAGTAAAAATCAGAAGTCAAGGCTGTTGTATGTCTGAGTATTGCAACTTTATTTTATTAAGCAATGATATTGCTCACAATCCTTTGTGACACTTAAGTGTTTTCAACGTCAGTTTACGAGTTTTTCTACTAAAGTAGCTCTGAATTAAAAGCCAAAAGATCAAGAAGTTTAACTAATTCAGCTAATGCTTGCATGGACATGGCAAGCATACACAACATACAACACTTTTTTAATGGTTTTTGTGTATATAGAGTAGTTGTGTCATTCTTGTTCCCCATAATCCTTTGCACTATGTAAGAAGGGGAGGACGGTTTACTTTTTCAGCCTCAATTTTACAACATGTTCTACTATAATAGCACTGAATGCAAAGCTGAAACAGCCCCTTATTATATTCATGAACCCAAGAGTTGAGTAATACAAAATGTTGAGCTAATTAAATTGACTAGTTTGACTAATACTTGCATGCAAATAACATGCAGATGAAAAGTAAGTACAGAAATTGTCATTGCAACTTTATTTTATTAAGGGCTTATATTGGCCACAGTCCTTTGTTTACATAAGAGAAGGAAAATTATTTTATTTAGATTCAAGATTTTTATTCCTCACATACATAATTATACAGAATATAACCAGCAGTGAAATGTAAGTAAGAACTTACTGTAAGAAAGTATTTATTTTCCTTTTTAAATAGCTTTGAATTTTTCGGAGCATTTAAATTATTTAGCACTGCCTCAAATGCATTTTTTGTTCGCTATATAATAATAAAAAACAAATGTATTTAATTTTTTTAAATAATATTTTTTTATTGAATTAAATTTTTGAAAAAGAAATAAAAACAGTTTCTAAAATGTATATAATAGTTATATAACAGTTTATGGCTGCTGCAAGTGAACAGGTGTTTATTTTACCTGAACACTTTTTGAGCGGTACTATAGGTATCGTAGTATGTGAGAGAGAAACTGCAATAAAGACCCATTGTTAGAGAATCAAACAGTTACCCATTACCCTACAGAGGAGGGATGTGTGTGTGTGTCGAGGGGGTAATTGTTGTTCGGCCATGTGTGAAATAGGGTCTGTCCTTTTGTTTCTGCAAACAGCCCTCTGTAGGACCTGCCCTCCCCCCGGAGAGTGTGTGAGTGGGTCTGAAAGACAGAGAAAGGACGAATGAAAGAGCACAGGAAAATGGAGGAAATCCTTTGTGAAATTTAGAACAGGGCTGGAGATTTGGGATGGGGCCCACACACACACACACACACACACACACACACACACACACACACACACACACACACACACACACACACAGACACACACACACACACACACACACAGACACACACACAGACACACACACACACAGACACACACACACACACACACACACACACAAAGGCAGACAAAGCACAAGAGGTCGACACACATCTGAATCTTAGGAACATTCCTTTACTATGCATTTTCACTTATTGACAGTTATATGTTTCAAATTTTGTGGGTCAAATCACTAAGACTTTGGAAAGCATCATATATGATAATTACAGATGGTCAGTGAGGAAAATGATTGACCGGCTGAATCAAATATATGGCCTTTGAGTCGTTTAACCTCCTTTACTGTCTTACTCCTTTACCTTTAACATTCTTTACTGTCTTCAATAGGTCAAAATTGGTCATGTTCAAGTTTCATTAATTAATTTATCTTTCTCTTCCGTGTGTGTGTGTGTGTGTGTGTGTGTGTGTGTGTGTGTGTGTGGCTTTTATATTATATAAAGAAATATAAGTACAAAATAAAAAAGTAATTAACATTTAAAATGATTATATATAATGTCAAATTGTTATTGACTTTTAGACTTTCTTTCATTAAAATCTAAATCTAAGTTTAATGTATCACTGTTTCTACAAAAATAATAAGCAGCACAACTATTTTCAACACTGATAATAATAAATGTTTCATGAGCAGCAAATCAGCATTTTAGACTGATTTCTGAAGATCATGTGACACTGAAGACTGGAGTAATGATGCTGAAAATACAGCTTTGATCACAGAAATAAATTACATTTTTAAATATATTCACATAGTAAAATGTATTTTAAATCCTAATAATATTTGATTATTTAATAGTATTTTGGATCAAATAAATGCAGCCATGGTGAGCATTAATGACTTCAAAAGCAACTTTTAGAATCAAATCAAGTCCGTCCTACAATATCTTCCCCTGATTATTCAGTTGCACACATAAATATGTTGCATTTCTCACGTATTGTTTTTCCTCACAGGCTCAATGTGTAACATCAACATTGACGACTGTGCGTTAAACCCGTGTCACAACGGCGGCACCTGCATCGACGGCGTGAACAGCTTCATCTGTCTCTGTCCGGAGGCTTTCCGTGACACCACCTGCCTCTCCAAACACAACGAGTGCTCCAGCAACCCCTGTATCCACGGCAGCTGCCTGGACCAGATCACCAGCTACAGGTGCATGTGTGAGGCCGGCTGGACGGGACGCAGCTGCGACATCAACATCAACGAGTGTCTGTCCAACCCGTGCGTGAACGGAGGCACCTGTAAGGACATGACCAGCGGCTACGTGTGCACCTGCAGAGCCGGCTTCAGCGGTAAGATGCTGTGTCCTAATGCTTCCTAAATAGTGTGGAAGATTAGTCCTACATAGTATGCATGATTTCTGGTCCACAATCCTTTGCAGTACGTAAGAGGAGGGGTTCGTGATGGTTCACATTCAGCCATCTTAAATCGTTTGAATTCTTCTAATAGAAATCAATTACATGCAAACTCGAAACAGCGGTTTTATGATTTTGAACTTAAAAAGTTAAGCAATAAAGAATTTTAAGATGATTAATATAGATATGCATGCAAACGGTGACAGGCTGTGTGAGATTTTAAGCATTTCTTTAAATGGAGTTAGTATTTTTACATTTTACTAATATTTTAGTATTTAATTTTTTCAAAATTAAAGAATACATATAAAATATAATAATAAAATGCTATTTAAAAAGGTCAAAAATAATACAAATAATAACAAATTGTAAATTACAATATAGTAACATATTTGATTATTAAATAAAAAAAAGTCTTAATTTTTTGAAAGTATTTTTGCTGCTGTATATGCATATGTTTTGCACATAAAGTGATTTGATTGATAAATTGTACGACAGTTTTTCTTGGGTTAATTGATTTTCCTGGTGGACATTTTAAGCATGCATGCAAGCTTTTTGGCCTCAAAATGTTTTAAAAAATTATAAAAATATATAAAATGTATATTAAAATAAAAAATTATATTAAAATAAGTTAATACATATTAACTTATTTTATAAATTAATTATTTTATAATATAATTCATGATTATTTTCAATGTAATTTATTAATATTTTGTAAATAATCATGAATTATATTATAAAAATAATTAATTTATAAATTAAGTTAATATGCATTTGCTTCAGTGCATGCATGTGCTAAAATATTCTAAAATAAAATATATTACGGCAATATTTTTTTCAATGCATTATTAAAATAAAATAATTCTTACTGTAAGACTATGTAACATAAACTTTTATTATATTGCGCAACAGAGTAAACAGTTAGCATCAATGCTGTGGTGTTGTATTGCTACACACCCAAAAGCATACATTTCCTCTTTTGTTATTTCTGCTTTTTGTGTGATCTGATGATATGTGTTTTCTTGCATTTAGGTCCCAACTGCCAGACAAATATTAACGAGTGTGCGTCCAACCCCTGCCTAAACCAGGGCAGCTGCATCGACGATGTGGCCGGATTCAAGTGCAACTGCATGCTGCCTTACACAGGTACGAACACACACCAAACAGCTGTTCTTGTTTTGCAGAGGTGTGTGTAAGAATGTCAGGGGACGTGAAATAACAGCACTGTGTCGAGGGTGGCTACTCATTTCCTGTGTGGCCTCTTCCTGTTTCCTGTTGAGCCAAAGAATTGACAATAGAAGGAAACGCCATGTGACTTCCTGCTCCAGCTGGTCTCCATGGGACCTGATAAGGAACCGAGCTGAAGAGCGAGACTGAAATAACAAAGAAAGATTCGACAGGCTTTTTGCTTATTTATTTCAAGGAAGAACCTGCTGAATTCTGGGTGATTTAAACATGGTCAAATGTGTAATATACTTTTACTGGCAGCAGAAAACATATTCAAATTAGCCAAAATATACAGTATGCTTTTGAGTGTTTTCCTGCCTGTATCAGTCTTATTTTTATTTATTTTTTAAAATCTAAAATATATTTTAGTATCTTTTGAATGTAACTTTTGTATTTGTATATTTTCAGTTTTTCATTATTTTGTTTTCAATTATTTTATTTTAGTCTTAAGTCATTTTTTAAGTTTTAACAATTTTGTTGTGTATTGTTTTAATAATTTAATTAGTTTTTGTTTTGTGTTAAAAAGGTATTTTAATATAACTTGAACTTTCTTTATTTGCACTATTTAAAGGTTTAGTAATAGTAATTGTTTTATCATTTGAATTAGTTTTTGATTTGTTTATTAATGTTATTTTAGTATTAAATAGTATTGAATATTTGAATTAGTTTGTATTTTTATATTTTCTGTTTTATATTCATTTTACTAAGTTTTTATAATTTTGTGTTGTCGTTTTTCTAGTTTTTGTTTTATAAACATTATTTAATTTCACAGTAATACAAGTAATAATGATTTAGTAATAAAATAAGTTTATTTTATGAATGTTTATTTTAGTTGGATTTAGGTTTTGTTAACGATAATAATCCTGGCCTACTGTATATGTAACTGATTTACATTTATGCATTTAGCAGATGCTTTTATCCAAAGCGGCTTGCAGTGTATTCAGGTTACACATTTATTGTCAGTACATGTGTTCTCTGGGAATCGAACCCACAACCTTTGTGCTGCTAACGCATGCTCTACCACTGAGCCACAGTTGATGCATCAGTTTTGACTCTTTCTCAACGCGTGTGTGTTTCAGGCGAGGTGTGTGAGAGCGTTTTGGCTCCCTGTGCTCTGCGTGCTTGTAAGAACGGAGGTGTTTGTCACGAGTCTGAGGATTTTCAGAGCTTCTCTTGCACTTGTCCTGCTGGATGGCAAGGTAAGAGTGTGTGAGAGTGTGTGTGAGTTTGTGCATTACATGCAGTGGCGGCTGGTGAACATTTGTTGAGGTGGGGCTGTGGCACACTGGCACAGCAAACAATTTCTCAAACAATTCTTCACAAACCGTCAGGCTGATCTGGTCCAGCTCCTTTACCTTCAGTGTTTCTGCCAGAGTTCTCCTCTCAAACGGACATTGGAGGAGAGATTGTACAGAGTTCGGTTCGTGTCCGGAGTCCGCCATTGTCACGTAATTGAAAATTGCGCCGCTACAGAACGAGACCAGCCTTGATTTTAGCAGGACAGAAAAATCGCCCATTTCAGTTAAGATTTGAGGACGCTGATTGGCTAAATTTTATGTCACATCTTGAATATATTTAAATCTTGAATCAGGATTAGCTTAAATTCTACAAAGACCCGCCTCCTGTGTGCATGCTGACAGGCAGAGAGGTCATATTGTGATGGTGAAAACATGTATTTTTCACAGAAGATTTTCTAATATATCATACAAATATACATTTAAATAATGTATATAATAATTATTTAGTGTGTGGTTCAGGGAGGGCGGCGCCCTAGCGCCCTCTATAGGCCAGCCGCCACTGATTTCATGTTCTCTACATGTCATGATCTTCATCATAACCGCTGTCGTCTCACTACAGGTCAGACGTGTGAGGTGGATATTAACGAGTGTGTGAGGAATCCATGCACTAACGGAGGAGTGTGTGAGAACCAGCGTGGAGGATTTAAGTGCCGCTGTAACCCTGGATTCAGCGGAGATCTGTGCCAGAACGACATTGACGACTGCGCGCAGAGTAAGACACGCAGAACACACACACAAACCTAGACGGCATTCCTGAGCATCGCTCGTTATCCCTATAATGCTGTCTGCGTAGGACGCTTTCTTACTTTTAACATTTTATAATCACTCTTGTGTCTTATGCTACTATCTTCTGTAATTGCATTTGTTGTTCTTAGTTTAATGTGCTTTATTGTATATTTGTATTACTAAAACAGTACAAGTGAAGCAAAATAACAAGTGCAAATGGTCAAATAAAATAAGATAAAAAGTTAATCAAATTAAATTTAAAAATAAAATTGAAAATTGAATAAAATGTTGCTTTATATTAAAATAAAAATTGTATTATAATTAATATGTTTTATGGTGCATTTGTTATTAAGCAGTGCAAATAAAGCAAAATAAGTGCAAATGACAAATTTAATAAAAATATTGAAAGAATAAATTAATAAAAAATCTGAAAATTAAATTAAATTAAGTTATTTAAAAATTTAATATTTAATGTGCTTTTATTTGCGCTGTTTTAATAATACAAATGTACAAAAAGCAAAATAACAAGTGCAAATGGAAAAACAAAATTAATGTAAAAATTAGATTTAAAAAATGTCAAATTAATTTAAATGCAGAAAATTAAATGAATACAATTTCTGGATGGACCTAGTATTACTTAAGTACAATAAAGTAAAATAAAATTAAATTAATGTAAAAAAAAATAAAATAAAAACTTAAAAAAAAAAAAAAAATAATGTAGTTTAATTTCGAAAATAAAGTATGTAACAAATATTGAACAAAAAGGAAAAGATTATATAGCAACAAACAAGAGTTCTAAGAGTAAAGAGTGAATATGGCAGTGATGGTCTTCTTCTCTCTCTCAGATCCGTGCAGTAACGGCGGTGTGTGTCAGGACCGTGTGAACGGCTTTGTGTGTGTGTGCTTGGCTGGTTTCCGTGGTGAGCGCTGTGCAGAGGACATAGACGAGTGTGTGAGCGCCCCCTGCCGAAACGGAGGGAACTGCACCGACTGCGTCAACAGCTACACCTGCAGCTGTCCTGTAGGATTCAGCGGCATCACCTGTGAGGTTAACACACCCGACTGCACCGAGAGGTACGCACACGACACGCATTTCAATGTGTTATCTTTACTTGCATTTTAATCATTTCTCAATCTCAATCGGTGTTGTCTCTCCTCTCCAGCTCTTGTTTTAACGGCGGAACATGTGTGGACGGCATCAACTCTTTCTCATGCGTGTGTTTGCCGGGATTCACCGGGAATTACTGCCAGCATGATGTTAACGAGTGTGACTCGCGTCCGTGTCAGAACAGAGGCACCTGTCAGGATGGATACGGCACATATAAATGCACCTGCCCTCACGGATACACCGGACTCAACTGCCAGGTACACACTCTCTAAAAATACTGTAAACGAGTCTAGAGGAATATATGAAGAGCTCTTTTCCAAAACGCTATAAATCCATTTGAATAGTTTTCATGAAAATGACATTTTTTTACCTAGACCCATACATTTTGTTAATATTCAATTTAGCCTGTTAAAATGGTCTGTTGGCTCAGTCTGAACATGTTAAACAATGATTGTTAAATGAAACAACAATATTGTTGATTATAAATGCAAAGTTTTTTTTTTTTTTTTTTTACAAATCCATCTTTTTTTTTTATGTTGGTTTATGTCTTAAAAAAAAAAAAAAAAAAAAAAAGAGAACATGCAACATATGACATCAGGGACTATACTATAAATACTAGATACTAGATACTATAGATACTATAAACCGATCGCACCAGCCTTGTGTTGATGTAACCCCGGTCCGCACCCATCACACCGAGCGGGTCTCGAACCCGGGTTTCGGTGCGGGAGGCTCTAACTAGGGCGCCAAAGGCTACAGCCTCTAGCGTCAGTCGGTTAAACACCACCTTTACTGGTATACACATCTGTTACATTGACATCCCACAGTGGGTATTAACGCGCCACCTGAGAACCTTCTTTTGTTGTTTTTGTGATTTTCTTTGTCCAGTCTCGTTTTCTACCCCAGGTGTAGGTTTCATCATCAAAAGTGTTATTAGAGTTTAAAGAAGACTGAGCACAAACAAACGCTTCAAAGCGTCGTCATGTTGGATTGCATCGAACGAATTCTGATTGGTCGAGAGGATATATCGCATTTAGGCTAAAAACAGGTTCGGCGCTTATAGCGGTTTGGAAAAGAACTGCATCTTGCAGCACATTTTAAACAAGGAAATATAGCGATTTGGCATGAAACATTGATGGAGCAGTGAATAGGTTCAGTACACAGCAAAACTGCATGACGAACTCATTTTTTTTTTTTTTGGCGTTTATCGCGTTTTGGAAAAGAGCTCTTCACATGTACATTTATAGAAATATATTTAAATCGGTTCTATAGTTATATTAATATTTTTTTCCCTTTAATTTGTATTAGTATATTTTCATGATATAGATCAGTGCTTCCCAAACTGTGGGCCGTAGCGGTATTGCAGGGGGCGTAGCTAGGCTAAATCTAAATATTTAAATAATTAAAATATTCGAATTGTTCTAAAATATGAACCACACCCCCCCCCCTCCTTATTACACAAATGAAATGTAGATGTTTTTAGGTTTAATTTTTTAACAGTTCTGTATTTCATTGCAATAGATTTGTGAACTATGTACAGTAGCTTCTGTTACACACTTTGATGCAATATAATTGTAAATAGTATGCAGAAAGTGTAGTGTTATGGATTTAAATATATCTGTAAAGAATATTTACATCATCTTACTTTCACCAGCATATAAAAATATTACATTTTATGGTAGTTCTCATAATTCACATGAAATTCTTACAAACTGGTTAATAAATGTTGATAATTATGTGCAGAGACAATCTGTTTTATTAAATATATCTAATATACAAGTATATCTTTATACCATTAATCTATATGAGGGGGGGGGGGTCGTGGAGCTTTTGCTGTGTTTTTGGGGGGGCCTTACCCCTCTGAAGTTTGGGAAGCTCTGATACAGATATATTTGGTGCATGTTTTATTTCCTGATGTTTGTGTGTTTCAGAGTCTGGTGCGCTGGTGTGACTCTTCTCCCTGTAAGAACGGTGGCTCTTGTTGGCAGCAGGGGGCATCTTTCACCTGCCAGTGTGCCAGCGGCTGGACGGGCATCTACTGTGACGTCCCAGTGTCAGCTGTGAGGTCGCCGCCAAGCAGCAAGGTAACTATCACTACTCTATAGACCAGCACTTTACTACCAAACCCATCACTTACTAGGCCTAAAATAGAATATCTTACATGAAGAAGCTGGAAAACTACTAATCAATTTAATCATTAAAATGGTTCAATAATTGTACATTAAAAGTCATTAATATGCATAAATGAACAAGGAAATAAATGTAAGAAGTCTTATTTGTAAATGTAAATAATTTAATGAAATGAAATAAATGTACAAAATATTTTATTTGTTTACCTGCATGTCATCTGACCATTAACTAACTGTGTTATTCAATTTAAGTTTTAAAATATAATAATTTTTTTTTTTTACAAAATGTAAATATATTAGCAAAACTATTAAATCGCATTTTTTTTGCGATATTTGTCATTTCTGACCATGAATAAATGAGTCAAAATAAATAAAAATAAAAATTACATCAATGAAAATAAACAAAATGATTTTAATAAAATAAATATCTGTAAACAACTCAAATAAAAACTAAATCAGAAAACTGTGGACATGCGAATGTGTTAAAATGGTTAAATTACTGAAATATTAACTTAACTTCATGAATACGTCAATCAAAATCTTTAAAGTCATAGGGTTCAGTGACAGCAAGGTTTGGGAACCACTGTTTGAATTATATTACGTTTAAAATTTGTTTTAAAAATTAGTATTAATTTATTTAAATCATTACACTTTTGGTGAGATATATCAATTTTGACAATATTTATCATTTCTGACCCTGTTTAAAGTCTGTATTTCTCCAAGCATACGCAAGAGCTGTAAATTACTGGTGGAAATATCTTTTAAAAATGTTTGCCACATTAAAATGTCATATTAAAAGTTTTGCACTTTTTCCCAGGAGTGTCTGTGGCCGTTCTGTGCCGTAACGCGGGTCAGTGTGTTGACGTGGGTAACACACACCTGTGCAGATGTCAGGCCGGATACATGGGCAGCTACTGTCAGGAGCAGGTGGACGAGTGCAAGCCGAACCCCTGCCAGAACGGAGCCACCTGCACCGATTACCTGGGAGGATACAGCTGTGAGGTATGAAAACACACACACCTGTGCATCATCAGTGCTGAGTACTTACTAATTGTAGTCCAATCACCGATTGCATGGTAAGAAGTACACGTTTTAGGCAATATAATCGGATCACTTGCTCAGTTATCACATTGATAATAGAATTAAAATGTAATATAATCTAACATAGAGTACTTAATTTTTGACATAATTCAGATTACATGCAGTCAGTCACTGTCCAGCACTGTACATCATCATTACACGAGTCTAACATCTGTTTCTCTCTTTCAGTGCGTTCCTGGATATCACGGAGTCAACTGCAGCAAAGAGATAAACGAGTGTCTGTCTCAACCCTGTCAGAACGGAGGAACCTGCATCGACCTCATCAACACGTACAAATGCTCCTGTCCGCGGGGAACGCAAGGTACACACGCTCACAGACGCTGGATTCATCGTTCACGCTTCAGTAGGTGAACTGCATCGATTGTTTTCTCTGGCTGTGTTTGCAGGCGTTCACTGTGAGATTGACGTCGATGACTGTTCCCCGGCCGTGGATCCGTTAACTGGCGAACCGCGCTGTTTTAACGGCGGCCGCTGTGTTGACCGCGTGGGAGGTTACGGCTGCGTGTGTCCGGCTGGGTTTGTGGGCGAGCGCTGCGAGGGCGACGTCAACGAGTGCCTGTCTGACCCCTGTGACCCCAACGGATCCTACAACTGTGTACAGCTCATCAACGACTTCCGCTGCGAATGCCGCACGGGATACACCGGTACAAACACGCATCGGACAGCACATGCATGAGCACAGATGATCACATGTGCAGTGAAAATAAGTGTGCATCAATGAATATAACCAATATGATGGCAATGAACACTGGATCATTTACTGTTAGTGAATTTGAAATCGTGAGTTTAATGCTAAGGCTATATTTGGCTTAAAAATGAGCTTTTAAGGATAATGTAAGTTTTTTTTTCAGGCTTATTTCCCTCACAAATACTTATTACTTTAATGCAGACAAAACATATTTCATTTTTATAAAATAGTATTTATTGACTGATTTAGTCTGAAGTATGCTTACTATATAATAACTATATTTCACTATATAACAATTCATTATGGATTTATACTTCACAGGTATAATTTAAAATGTAAACATTTTTTATTTATTTATTTGATTGATTATATCTGAGAAATATATTTCTAAGTATACTTGCGATTATAATATTCAATTTAAATACATTTTATTTATCTTATTAGCAAAAATCAACAAAAACTGATTTTTGTGAAGTTTTGTGCTTAAGATATAATTTACAATTTAAATGTGTTTCATTAATTTCTTGATTTATTAATAAATGTAGTACAAAGTATATGAAGTATACTCAGAACTGTACTTGACAAATATAATTTAAACATTTTACTTATTGATTTATTTATAAAATCAGTACAACAAAAACTTAAATTATACTTCACAGATATAATTTACAGCATAATTAAATTGTATTCATTTTATTAGCATAAACAATACAACAAAATGATAAGTTATATTTAATTATACTTCACATAAATTATTTATTTTAGCGTAAATGAAATTAAGTGAAACAAAACAATGAAATATATTTAGAATCATACTTCACAGATGTAATTAACTACTTAAACATGTATTCATTTAATGCATTTTGGGGGGTATGTTTTTTTTTGGTGAAAATTTAGTTTAAATGTGTTTTTTATATATTTGTAGGCAAGCGCTGTGAAGCTGTGTTCAACGGTTGCAAGGACACACCATGCAAAAACGGAGGAACGTGTGCTGTAGCGAGCAACACCAAACACGGATACATCTGCAAGTGTCAGCCGGTGAGGAAAAGTGCACATCTTTACAGCTAATCTGTGATTTGAACACCACATAAACTCATGGATCAGTTTAGAAACCCCTTTGAATGCACTTGCTAACTTTGGCTCTCTCTCAGGGTTACTCTGGCTCCTCCTGTGAATATGACGCCCAGTCCTGCGGCTCCCTGCGCTGTGGTAACGGTGCTACCTGCGTCTCGGGACACCTGAGTCCCCGCTGTCTCTGCCCGCCGGGCTTCAGCGGACACCAGTGCCAAACACGCATGGACTCGCCCTGCCTCAACAACCCCTGCTACAACGGCGGCACCTGCCAACCCATCAACGACGCCCCCTTCTTCCACTGCTCCTGTCCAATCAAATTCAACGGACTCCTCTGCCACATCCTTGACTACTCCTTCAAAGGAGGGCAGGGCCGAGACATCGCCCCGCCGCCGGAGGTGGAGATCCGATGTGAAATCGCTCAGTGCGAAGGCAGGGGCGGAAACGCCATCTGCGATACCCAGTGTAACAATCACGAGTGCGGATGGGACGGTGGCGACTGCTCTCTGAATTTCGACGACCCGTGGCAGAACTGTAGCACCGCCCTGCAGTGCTGGAGGTACTTCAACGACGGCAAATGTGACGAGCAGTGCGCCAACGCTGGCTGCCTGTATGATGGATTCGACTGCCAGAGACTGGAGGGGCAGTGCAAGTGAGTGACACTTATTTACTTTATAAATAAACACTTTATTTATGGTACTGTTTTACTTTATAATATATCTATAAATAGATGTTTTAGTTTAAACAGACTTTTTTTTGCTTTATCATTAGGGGCTTACTTGTTTTATTTATTATATTTATTTATATACAATTTATTTATTTATGAATAATTTAATTTATACTTTTTTAATTACTTTATCATTAGGATTTTCATTAAATTTGTACAATATTTTATTAAGTTTGGATAATAATAGAAAAATAGTAAAATAGAAATAGAAAAATAGAATAAATGCTCCTTACAACATCAAGGCTGTCACAAGTTTTATTTTAGCATTATTTATGTACTATTTATGAATATCATTTATTAATATTTCAAGTGATCTTTTATTTTCACTATAATTTTAGTTTAAGTTTTCGTCATCTTGTTATGCACATTTGGCAATTTTAATTTTATTAAATTTTGTAATATTTCCAATAAGGTTTCAATTATTTTCATTCAAAGTTTTGATTTTGGTAATTTTATGGTTTGGTTTAGTTTAATTTCAATTTTTTATTAGGGACTAATTTTAATTAAACATTTTGCAGCCTGCTATTACCTTTATAAAATGCATCCTAATAGAAAAATCCAAATAAATGTTATGTTAATAATAATAATAATTACATAGAATACAATTACAATTAGAGAAACCAGTGGAAAATGTGCCATTAATTTAGTTTTGTAACGTCTTCTTCAGTCCGCTGTACGATCAGTACTGTAGGGATCACTATGCAGACGGTCACTGCGATCAGGGCTGTAATAACGCCGAGTGTGAATGGGACGGTCTGGACTGCGCCGATGACGTTCCTCAGAAACTGGCCGTGGGGAGTCTGGTTCTAGTGGTCCACATCCCACCGGACGAGCTTGTAACCGCTCCTCGTCTTTCCTCCGCGAGCTGAGCGGACTGCTGCATACCAACGTGGTGTTCCGCCGCGACGCTAACGGAGAGCCGCTCATTTTCCCGTACTACGGCAACGAGCACGAGCTGAGCAAGCACAAGCGCTCTGATTGGACGGACCCGGCCCAGCTGCTGCAGCGTGCCAGGAGGAGCCTGACGGCCTTCGTGAAGCCCCGCCTACGACGAGAACTCGATCAGATGGAGATCAAAGGGTGAGTGAAATCTGAATATTTCAATGCAACTAATCATATAATAGTGCTTTATATTTGTGATATTTACATGTTTATGTGTTGCAGGTCTATCGTCTATCTAGAGATTGACAACCGTCAGTGTTACCAGCAGTCTGACGAGTGTTTCCAGAGCGCGACGGATGTGGCGGCTTTCCTCGGAGCGCTAGCCTCTAGCGGGAATCTCAATGTCCCTTACATCATCGAAGCCGTCACAAGTGAGGGCCACATTTATGCCAAAATCACTGTTATTTTAGTATTTTTATGTACTATTATTCTACTTATTAATATTTGGAATTAGCTTATTTAGAAAAAAAAAAATATGTTTTGTCAAAATAATTTTTGTCATTTTGTTGTGCGCTTATTTTATTAGTGGTTTTTACAAGTTTATATTTAGGAATAAATCATTTTATTTCAGTTTTCGTATTTTGTTTCAACATTTCAAATTTTTGTCCAAGTTTTTCATGTAATGTTTATATATTTTGATTTAATTTCTGCTTATAAATTTGTAGTTTGGTAATTTGGTATGTCTTTTTGAAAGTTTTTTTAAAATATTATTCTATTTATTTTTATTTCAGTTTAGTTATTTTAGCACTTCAATTTATTTTATTCCATTTGTAATATGTCAAAAACACATTTTCGTTTAGTAAAAAAAAAAAATATATATATATATATATAATATTCATTTTATTTTAGCTTTCCTTTTCATTGTTTTTTTTTTTTTTTTTTTGTCATTTGATTATGTGCTTTTGTTCTTTTTATAGTTTTTTATATACCTTTATTTATTGTTTTAAATAATTTTTATTTTAGTACTTTAAACTAATTTTATTTCCATTAGTTGCCAAGCAACATTTCTAATTCTCATTAAGTTGTTCATCCATATTTTAGCTTTAATTTTCAGTTTTCATTTTAATTATTGTAACTTTGTTCTTTTGATTCGTTTTTTATTCTTTGTAGCTTTAAATTATTATTTCAGTTTTCGTTTGAGTCATTTTAGTGCTTCAACTCATTTTATTTCAGTTAGTTGCCAAGCAGCATATCTAATTTTGCAATGTTTTTCATCTAACATTTATATTGTGTTGTATTTTTTTATTTTAATTAAATGAAATGATTTAACAATTTTCGGTTTAGTAACTATAACACTAAATCCTACTCTACACACTCCTGCATTAATAACTGTATGTGTGCGCAGGTGAGGACCCCCCTTCAAACACAGGAGAGATGTACCCCGTGTTCCTGGTGCTGCTGGTTCTGGCGGTTCTGGCGCTGGCGGCTGTGGGCGTCGTGGTCTCCAGGAAGAGGAAGAGGGAACACGGCCAGCTTTGGTTCCCCGAGGGATTTAAAGTCACAGAACCCAAAAAGAAACGAAGGGAACCAGTTGGAGAGGATTCTGTTGGACTCAAGTGAGTGTGTGATTTAAAAAGACAGTGTCATATATAAATATTAGATAAATGTTGCCTTGGCAACTAAATTAAAAAGTTTAAGTACTAAAATAAATAAATAAATACAATTTAAGCTTAATGAAAATAAAAAAATTACAAAAACACATTAAAAAATTACTAAAACTGAAATGAAAACTAAAAATACACAAATAAAAGCTACTTCAAAAATTTTATAAATCCTATGAAAGTATATAAATACTAAAATAATGCCACACTTAAATCATTAAAAACATTTAATAAAAGTTATAATGTAATATCCTCTAATATAATTTAAATTATATATTTTTTAAAGTTTTGTTTTCTTTCTCCTTTTTTTAATTAAAATATCTGCAAATTAATGCATTTTATATTAGTGTAAGAGACATTTATAATTGCATTTAATAATATATAAAACTCATTTTTGTTCCTAGAGTTCACAAAAGCATACATCATGTAGTTGCACGTAACTGTTTTCCACTTTTATCACTCACATTAATGATAGCATGCGACTTCCATCCCATCAGGCCTCTGAAGAACTCCGACAGCTCTCTGATGGACGAACAACTGAGCGAATGGGCAGAAGACGACACCGCTAAACGCTTCCGGGTGAGTGATGAAACACTGTCCGCTGTCTGTTAGAGCTACTCCATGACTCCGGGTGGATGTGTAACGCTGTGTATTTGTGTGCAGTTTGAGGAGCAGTCCATTCTGGACATGAGCGGTCAGCTGGATCACCGGCAGTGGACACAGCAGCACCTGGACGCTGCTGACCTGCGGCTGAACTCTATGGCTCCAACTCCACCGCAGGGCGAGATCGAGAACGACTGCATGGACGTCAACGTCCGCGGGCCTGGTGAGCGCTTGCACCTTTACCATCACTTACTGCTCTGGAGTTTTCTTTAAAACTGTCCTGTTTCTCTCAGACGGTTTCACTCCGCTGATGATCGCGTCGTGCAGCGGCGGAGGTCTGGAGAACGAAAACGGCGAGGGAGAAGATGATCCCTCCGCTGACGTCATCACTGACTTCCTCTATCACGGCGCCAACCTGCACAATCAGACGGACCGGACCGGTGAGACCGCGCTGCACCTGGCTGCCCGCTACGCCCGCTCAGACGCTGCCAAACGCCTGCTGGAGTCGTGTGCCGACGCTAACGTTCAGGACAACATGGGCCGCGCGCCTCTCCACGCCGCTGTTGCTGCTGACGCACAGGGAGTCTTCCAGGTAAAAATACAGATTATATCCAGCTTAGCATGATTCAGGAGGGTCTAAACTTAGAGGCTCTGGTTCGAAAAGCAGAGGCACTGCCAGGGCCTAATGTCCAAGAAAGAACCCACTAAATTTTTGTTAAGGCAGTCGTGGCCTAATGGATAGAGCGTTGGACTTGAAACCCGAGGTAACCCAAGGTTGTGGGTTCGAATCCCGGCTCCGGCAGGAAGTCCACGACTGCTCCCCGGGCGCCGCACAGTCGGCTGTCCACTGCTCCAAGTGCACTTGGATGGGTTAAATGCAGAGAACACATTTCACTCCTAATTAAACTCTGTATAATTGTGTATGTGACAGATAAAGCTCATCTGAGCTTAATTTGTATTGTAAACCCAAACTCAGTCCTGGAGGGCCAGTGTCCTGCAGAGATTAGATCAGATCCAGCTTGCCTCAACACACCTGCTGCAAACTTTCTAGTATGCCTAGTAAAAGCAATTACACAAGCTTCAGTCTGATCCAACTCTTAAATGATCTGAGATGACCGAACACCTGAGAAGAGATGATGCCAACCCGAAGACATTATACAGAATTAACCACATTTTGCCTTAAGTTAAATATATTAAGTTTCTACAATATATAAATATATTGTAGAAACTTAATTTCCTGTAAAGCTGCTTTGCAACGACTGCATCGTAAAACGCGCTATACAAATAATCTTGAATTGAATAGAATTTGAATTGAATTGTTTGGGGTTGGAGCTAAACTCTGCAGGACACCAGCCCTCCAGGGATATTATATTAATAACCAATATTAGTAATAATCTTATGTTATTGTTAAAAAAAAAAAAAAAGTTAATTAATTACAAATATTTTTGGTAAAAATCTAAAATGTTGGCTTGACAACTAACTCAAATAAGTTTAAGTACTAAAATTACTCAAATGAACACTTAATAAATAATAATAATAAATATAAATATTTCTAAAACTAATCAAATTACATGTAATAGAAATACTATTTAAACTTACACTTAGATTTAATCTAAAATGAAAATAAAAAACATAAAAATAAAAGCGAATAGTAAATAGTACTAAAATAAATAATACTAAAATTGCACTGGACATAATTCATTAAAACAATTAAGTTTTTATTTTATATTTGCTGTCTTTCATAAAAGGGTGTGTGATATTTATATTGCAATTTTTGTTTTTATAAACAAAGCGTATACAGACTAACATAAAACAGCACACAACATAAAACAAGCTTATTACAAAAAAACACAGCAAAAAGAACTCATTTATATATAGCTTGGGAGTGTTGAGTATTGTGGATGTTGTTGAGAATATTCATTTTCTCTTTCCCTCCTCCTCTCCTCCCCCTTCTCCAATAATAATATTAATGATAATAATAATGAAAAGATTTGCCCACATACAAACCCTGGGGGAAGACCGGGACCCGATCTGCAAACACATCCAGCACACAAGCCTTAGGATTCAAGATTCTTTCCTTTCCCCCTTTTAATATTGCAATTTAATCTATATATCTATAACATAATAATGTATAATATTTGATGGATACTTTTTTGTGCATCTTTTGTATTTATAGCATGTCATTTGATGTTCTTTAGTTGCTGAACACTCTTAAAACATTGCCTTGTGTTTGGCCACAGATTCTTATTCGGAACCGAGCGACGGATCTGGACGCCCGCATGCATGACGGAACGACTCCGCTGATCCTGGCCACCCGATTGGCCGTCGAGGGAATGGTGGAAGAGCTCATTAACTGTCAAGCAGATCCCAATGCTGTTGATGATTTTGGTATGAACACAAACAAATGTTATATGCTCAATCAAATCTCTCGAAGCATCTCTCTTAAGGCCCGTACACACCGGGATGAATTTCGCGTGCGCGATATTCGCCGACGTTTAACGCCTCGTGAATAAACAAAGTGCGCCAATGTGAGTGTTGCACACCGACGCGAAAAACGCCACGCGTAAAAGCGTCATTTTTTTTAAAAACGCCTCGGGTTTGTTTTTTTGGTTTGAAAACTATCCAAAAACTATCCGACCAATGAGATTGGCGCTTTTGCTCACGTGTCTGGAGCAGCTGAAGTTACAGTAAAACACAACTTGGGGCTCAAACACAAAACAGTCTTGCCGAGCACACATACATGTAACGAAGAAGATATCGCCAAGTAGCGTCTACACACTGCCGGGAAGAAATAAGAAGATGCAAGGCAAGATGAATGTAGAGCTGCTGGTCTCGTTGGTGTCTGAACACAATAACTTTATGACAAATTTGTATGATTTTGACAAAGCGTAAATACTCTCTTCTTCTGAGTGACAAGCGAGTGTCAGAAGCGTAAAGTTGCGCAGCGCCACCTTGTGTACCGGGGTATTTCTGTTTTACATTAAGCGCCATCTAATGTCAGGGAATGAATTTGCATGTTCACTCGGCTCATCGTCAGCGAAAAGCGCTTGGGTGTGAACACAAAAAACGTGTTGAAAAACGCTGGCGATTAACGCGCGCCGATATTCGTCCCGGTGTGTACGGGCCTTTAGGTGTTATTTTGAGGAAGCATGGCTGTTCCCGCTAACTCTCTCTGTTCTTATGTTTCTGTAGGTAAATCTGCTCTTCACTGGGCGGCTGCGGTTAATAATGTGGACGCTGCCGTCGTTCTTCTGAAGAATGGAGCAAATAAAGACCTACAGAATAACAAGGTGGGTTTGTGCATCAGTGTCAATGAATTTATAATTAAAAATGATAACTGTTATTTTTGATTCCAAATTAAAAATGTGTTTTGTAGCGGTGTTATATTAGTATTATTTATATACTCATTATAATTAATTAGTATTTTGAATTTGCTTTTATTTCAACATTTTATGTTTTCATTTCTACTTTACTTTTTGTTGTTGTTTTATGTGCTTTTTATTCGTTTTACCCATTTCTTTTATTAACTTTTTTTATTTTGGTTTTAATTTTTATTTATTTCCAGTTAGTAGTTTTAGTGCTTCGTCTTAAACTTATTTTTTAAGTTTTCAATTTAACTTTAATTTTGTTCTTTTATGTGCATTTAAAAAAATAAATATATATTATTTTTATTTTTGTTTTCATTTTTTTAATTATTTCATTTAGTTGCCAAGGAGAAAATTCTAATTTCCGTGTTATTTTGTATATCATCTAATGTATTACCTTAAATATTAAAGTATTAAAACTCTATTAAGCATGATTCATCAGTGCATATTTAAAAGATGTGTAACTTGTGTGTTTTTGAGGCGGTGTAATTTTATCACTATTTATTTACTTCTAATAGTTTTTATTAATATTTTTAATTGGCTTTTATGTTTATATTTTATATATTCATTTTAACTTTTGTTAAATTTTTAATTTTCATCTCAGTAGTAATAATAATAATATTAATATAGAATTTAGTAATAGTCAAATGTAATAATAATTAGGATTAATGTATGTTTTATTTAAATGTAATATTGTATTTATTTCCAGTTAGTAGTCTAAGTACTTTCATCGACTCTTTATTTTATTTCAGCTTTCAATTAACACAAAGTATTAACGATAATACCCTTGGTTTGCAGGAGGAGACGCCACTTTTCCTGGCCGCTCGTGAGGGAAGTTACGAAACCACTAAAGTCCTGCTTGATCACCTGGCCAATCGTGAGATCGCGGATCACCTAGACCAGCATCCACGCGACATCGCACAGATGCGCATGCACTACGACATCGTCCGTCTGTTAGAGGAATACAACCTGGTCCAGAGTCCCGCGCTGCCTCTATCGCCCCCTCTCTGCTCGCCCAACACCTACCTGGGCATCAAACCCAGCCCAGGCGGTGCCAACAACAACAACACGGCCAAGAAAGCGCGGAAACCGGGCAATAAAGGCTTAGGAGGGAAGGACAGCGGAAAAGACATGAGAATGAAAAAGAAAAAGAGCGGAGAGGGCAAAAATGGAGGCATTATGGAAGTGGGCATCCTCTCGCCTGTCGATTCGCTGGAGTCGCCCCATGGATACCTATCGGACGTCTCGTCTCCGCCCACGATGACATCACCGTTTCAACAGTCCCCGCCCATCACTTTGAATCAGCTTCAAGGATTGGTCGACACCCACATGGGAGGAGCTCTTCAGAGCTTAGGGAAGCAGTTTGACTCCGCCCCTCCTCCTCGATTATCCCATCTGCCAGTGGCTAACAATGGAGGCGGAGCTCAAATGGTGGCATGCGATTGGCTGCAAAGGGTGCAGCAACACCAGGCAGGCTTCACAACCCTGATACCCACAATGCTCTCTGCCACCAATATGCCACAGGTCATGGGCTATCCCACAATGCAAAGCAGCCACCTCGGTACGTCATCGCACATGATTCCCAACCACGCCCATCAGAATATGGCGCCTATGCAGCACCAAAACAGTGCTGCCTCTGGCCACGCCCTCTCTCACCACTTCCTTGGTGACCTAACTGGGCTGGATCTTCAGTCCGGCTCAGGACACACCCCCATCCAGACCATCCTATCGCAGGAGAGCCAGCGAATGGCTCCGCCCATTTCTAGCACACAGTTTCTGACTCCGCCTTCTCAACATAGCTATTCCAACCCTATGGACAACACTCCTTGTCACCAGCCGCAGGTTCCTGACCATCCGTTCCTCACGCCCTCCCCTGGATCTCCCGACCAATGGTCAAGCTCGTCTCCACATTCCAACTTGTCTGATTGGTCAGAGGGCATCTCGAGCCCGCCCACCAATATGCAGATGAACCATATCCCAGAGGCCTTCAAGTAGGCAGGGCTTTGGCATCGAGAAGCTAATAGACAATTTTATATTAATGATAAAACCTTTTTATGATTTTTGTACTCCATTTTTATATTTATTTACATGCGTTTTGGACTACAGATATAAGATTTTCTTTTAATTTATACTGTATTTTATTCTGACCATTAACTGTTCTGAAAATATTTTTTACAAATATGACGCTGCCAGAAATGTAGTTGTCATTGTTTTTAATTAAAATTTCAGTATTAATTAGATTTGACATGGTCCTTTTTATCAAGCGATTCGTTTTCTGTGAACAAAAATGTAGAAAAGAGTCTTAATATTGTGAATTTAATGTATAACACACGTGCACACATACACGCTGACATGCCTCTGCACACATTTGTTTGTGTTTTTACACAAAAGAGAGTCGTTTCTGGCTGATTTATGTTATGTTACCGAGTATCGTCTGTAGACACTGTTCTGAGTTCATTTTGAACCCAAATCTTTTTCCCATGGTTCCTCGCTTCAGGTGTTTTTGGGAGCTTTTGGTATGTAGTGTAGCATTCACTGTTATTTATTGCCTGCTGTAGACATGTAGGACATATTATGACATGTAGATGAGTTTGTGTGTGTGTGTGTGTGTGTGTGTGTGTGAGAGAGAGAGATAGATGTGTGTGTGTGTGTGTGTGTGTGTGTGTGTGTGTGTGTGAGTGTGATTGTTGTTTTCCAGACATGTTTTATAAATGCAGATCAAATGTTTTAATGCTGACATGGAAAAGACTGATTTGTAGTTTGTGGAGAAAAAAAGTATTTTGTTCAAAGATTTTGTAAAGTAACTTTTCTTGACACAATAAAGGACACCGTTTTGTGACATTACTTTTACTCTGTGTTGCCAAACACTATTTGCCTTCAAAATATTCATGTGAATAGCAAAAAAGCATCACCATTATTATTTCTTAAACTATTGTTTGAAAGATCTTTAAATGTTTTTGAAAGAAGTCTATTAATGCCCATAAAGGCTGTATTTATTTGAGCAAAAACAGAGTAAAAACAATATTATTGCAATTTAATCATTACCGTTTTCTATTGTGATATATATTAAAATGTAATTTATTCCTGTGATGCAAATCTGTATTTTCAGCATCATTACTCAGTGTCACATGATCTTCAGAAATCATTGTAGTTTGCTGCTCAAGAAATATGAAATGTAAATACTAGTGTATAAATCTATAGATTAAATCAATAGTCAGGGTATAAATTAAAATGCATTAGGCAAATTAGGCAAACATTACTACTTAAAAGATAAGAAATTATAGGCACCATTTCTCATTTCCTATAGTTATTTTATTTTTGCATTTAGTTGTAAAAAAAACTCAATACAAGATGTTATTCTTCATCTTATTTAAAAAGCTTCACATAAAACATACAACAAAACCAAAAAAAAAATATATGTAAAATAATGATAAAGCATTTTTAAGTTAATACACTATTAATATTTTAAACAGCCATAGTATGTTTCAACTTCTCACTCACAGGCTGTATTTGATGTGGTTATTTAAAACACTAAAGCATCTGTGCATAGATGAGTGTAAACGCTTTCCCAGATTCAAGAGGTGCTCCTGACATTAACTGCTTCACCTTCCGTTATTTAAAGACTAAACGAGGCTCATGATTCACCTGCGACCCTCCATTTACAGCCTGGGAAAGTGCACTTGAGAATATACATCGAAAATTAAAACTACACTATGTAATAACATGTTCGTGTCTTTCGCTTTCCAGTGTCTGGCTTTCCACTCAATTAACTTTTAGTTTATTCTGTTTCCGACAGTGACTCTGTCCCTGTGTGACTCTATTTAATCGATTACTCCTGCAGTGAACTATATATATATATATATATATATATATAAGAATCCATACCAGTCCAGTCCATCAGTTAACATCTAGTGAAGCCAAAAGCTGTGTGTTAACTTCAAATCTTCACTTCTGGCCAAAATTTGAGTCCATAATCCATAACAGTGCTTCCTCCAGTGAAAAGATCCATCTCCTGTTTCCTCTCACATCAAAATCCACCCACATATTTCTTTAGAGCTGTTTTGGCTTGTAAACAGGCTTTATGTGTGCAGATTTATCTCCTGATTCAGACAGAATGACTTTTTTCCCTAGACAGAGCAATATTATGAATAGAGGACTATTTTAAACGGAAGCAATGGACTGCTATATTTGATGGTCAGTATATATCTTGTTTTTAGACTTGGCTAATTGTGTTCCGAATATATCAGTTCTCTCTCTCTCTCTCTCTCTCTCTCTCTCTCTCTCTCTCTCTCTCTCTCTCTCTCTCTCTCTCTCTCTCTCTCTCTCTCTCTCTCTCTCTCTCTCTCTCTCTCTCTCTCTCTCTCTCTCTCTCTCTCTGTCTCTCTCTCTCTCTCTCTCTCTCTCTCTCTCTCTCTCTCTCTCTCTCTCTCTCTCTCTCTCTCTCTCTCTCTCTCTCTCTCTCTCTCTCTCTCTCTCTCTCTCACACACACACACGCACTCAGCACTAAAGCTCATCAGTCACCCGCCATGAACCGCTGGTGAGGGATCTGGTCGATAATAACCCGGATGTGACTGGACGCAGCGCATTACTCTCGTCAGCTGCAGGCGGCGCTGTAGAGCAGAGGAAGCTCAACGACACCTGTCCTGCACGACTTCATCTGCAGCTATTTTATATGTAATGTTCTTAACTAAAGGACTATAAGAGTAGTTGTGTTCAATGTCAGTTCGAGTCCTTACAAAGCCTTACCAAATATCAAGACGTTATAAAATTGATATACCCCCCAAATTAATATTTAACTCGTTGCTAATTGTGAAAAAAAAGTTAGTGGTAGAAATGTCACTTACTGTATAGATTATAGATCAAATCAATAGTCAGGGTATCAATTAAAATAAATAAATAAATCAAAACAGCACAGCAAATTATACAAATATTATTAAGTAGAAAATAATTAAAGCCACAAGTTCTCATTGTTTTACTTTACTCATGCATATATTTTATCAATGTTTTCCTATAGTCATGCAATATTTGTACATAAAAAAACATAAGAATATATTGTAAACAAACAAACAAATAAACATTAATGTATAAAAGAACATATAATTAATACTATTAATATATGTGAATCAAATATGTATATATTAATACTGATAAACAAATAAACAATAAACATTTCGTTTAAATGCAAATATTGTACATTATACAATGATGTATACAAAAATAAAACAACAGAAAAACTAGAAAAAATACGAGAGAAAACACAAGTTTTAACAACTACAACCTATAAAATGAAATAAATAATAAGTGACGAGGTGTTGTTTAAACATTAGATATCAAGTAAACAGTTTTAGAGCTCACAAACATGTAGCGTTCTTTTTTAAAGAGTCTCTGATACTGTTAATATATTTCAGTCAACAAAACCATATAATTAGGTTTCTTATTAGTAAATGTACTCGTTAAATTTGATCAACAGTGTAAGTAAATGAATTAATCTCAAAACTGTTCCTCTTGGTCAGAATACTCAGTAAAGCCTGAGTTCAGGTCAGATGAATCTATATTAATCATGAGGTCCATATGATTGCAGGACGCGCATGCGCACTGTGCTGCCATGAGCTCGCACAGTGACAATAACAGCGGCGGGCCGCGGCGTCTCCCATGACAACGGCAGCCAGACAATGAACGAGCGCCCGGATGGCAGAAGAGACACGAGCAAACATGTCGTTCTGAACCGGAACGGTTTCCAAACGCGTTCTGTCCTCCGTACGTGATAACTGCTGAATATCTGGCGGCGCGTCATGTAGCGGAGGCCGCGCTGGGCGGGGAGGGGACAGAACGAACAGACGCCCGCGGGAGCGTTCATTAAACGCGTCGGGAATATTCACGCTGGATTGTGGATTTAACGCGTGGACTGAGGTAAATTCCGCTCTGATGGGGCTCGGCTCGGTCCGTTTGGCCGCTGACAGGTGCAGATACATTATATTTCTGATAGTGATAGTAAAGCGGCTCCGTTCATTCATAATCTCTCGTCTGCTGACCCTGCTGTGAGGATTTCACGCAGATATACATCATATTTAATAGTTTTGTGTTCCACACGAACATGTTTTCATCACGTTTGAACGCTCATTCATCAGTGCTGTCTCATCTCGGGTTATTAGCAGGTGGTTGTTCTTCTGGGTTCATCATTAAGAGCATTCATTGTTTGGTCTGTTCTGGATCAGTTGGTCTGTCTGGGCCTGTTTTGGGGTTTCTGGACACTCAGTATTACACTGGGTTTTACAATGAATGCAAACTGTCTTTATTAAAGGGTTTGCTGAATCAGAATCAGCTTTATTTGCCAAATGTGCTCGGACACACGAGGAATTAGTTGTGGCTTTTAAGAAGCTCTTGGTACATACATGCATATCTGACATGAGAATTAAACATTTAAATAAGACTTAACTATAAATAATAATGTGTATGAATTTGGAACAGAAGATTTGTGTACAGATTTGTGCATTATTACACTATATACAGCTGTATAGACAAATATGCATATGTATTTACATAGTACTGGAGGGAGAGTCAATAATTAAAGATGTAATAATTCCTGTGTTAGTTGTTTAGGCTGGAGATGACATGGGGGATCACACCAATGATCCTTCTGCTGTCCTATCAGTCCGCTGCAGTCTTCTTACATCTGATTTGCTGGCTGACCCAAACCAGACAGTTACAGAGGAGCACAGATTAGAACCGACTCGATAACAGCAGAGTAAAACTGTGTATACTGAGGTAGTACCATGGTACACTGATGGTATTTACCATGGTACACCGATGGTATTTACCATGGTACACCGATGGTATTTACCATGGTACACCGATGGTATTTACCATGGTACACCGATGGTATTTACCATGGTACACCGATGGTATTTACCATGGTACACCGATGGTATTTACCATGGTACACCGATGGTATTTACCATGGTACACCGATGGTATTTACCATGGTACACCGATGGTATTTACCATGGTACATCACAGTCGAAGACGTTTCATCGGTCGAATGTGCTTCTGTACAGTGCTTGTTGTCTTTTGTAGAAGCTGACTATTCTAGTTTGAAAATATAAAAATAAATAGAAGTGGTAATAGAAATATATAAAGTGAAATATATCAGTAACATATTGTTTTTGTTGTTTTCAATCATTTCCTATGTGCATTGTTTCTACCTATCATTTTTGATATGTTCTAGTCATGATCCAGGCATATTGTTATATCATGGCAATATTTCAACTCTTTTAAAGCATCATTTTTATTCTTCACCTCATCATAGGACCATTTTCACTTTTCCAGCTTACTCTTTAACAGTTCATGTCAACATAAATAGTTCATATTTAATTATCTTTGGCAAAATAGAATAGATTTAAAAGAAAGCATTTTATTAGACACAAATTTGTCGTCAATATTTGGGTCTGTTTTCCTAGAAGAGATATTTGAAATGTGTGTATCCTGAAGATTTATTTTTATTTAGCATATAGATGACTTCAAAGCATCTTTATAAGCAACAATTTTGATTTAACAGGTTATTAAAGGTATAATTCAATTAAAGCATAATAGCATATAGTTGAGCATCTCTGCTCATGTCATTCATAACTTGTATTATATTTTGCATAGTGATGACGGTCAAGCTTCCAAAAGGATCATTAAAGATGACCATATATATTAAAAATCATCTGAAGCTATGTGATGGGTTTATGAGGAATAGCAGACAAAATGAATTACTTGACTGTATTGTATTTTTTTGATGAACTGTTTAAGATGTTTTCAGTAACTCTTGAATGCGTGTGTGTGTGTTTAGGATGGATGTAGGTGCGCTTGCAGGTGGGGGCGGTGTCCCGAGAAGAGCGGATTCGGCTGAAGGTGGGCTTGAAATCGTGCCGCTGGAAATGTACGACTCGGCCAGAGCCAAGATAGAAGCAAACCTCCGCTGGTTGTTCGCCAAAGCGTACGGGGAAGGTAAGTGACCATTTCAGTGTCATGATATTCATCGTTTCCTCCAAGACTCCCCAAAACCTTACAAGTACCATGTCTTTAAAAAACACAGTTTGGTATTTATTTCTTAATTTGTGTTAGTAACTAATATCTTTTCAGATAGAAAAATTTGTAAAAAACAAACAAATATTAACCTTTAACTCCTGTTGCTATTTATGACAAAAATAAATATTTGGAAAAATTCTACTCACTGTATGTCATTTGAAAATGAAATCAATAATTGGGCTATCAATTAAAATTTTAAAAGCACCTATTTTTGCAATGTATACAAATATTATTACATATAAAACAAATTATAAAAGCTGTGTTCATTTAAAAAATGCGATACAACAATTGATATGAATATTATTAATATTAAAAACACCACATAGCAAATTATGCAAATATTCTTATGATATTTGTTTGTTATAATATACATTTTATTATAAGAAAAAATGTATTATAACCACATGTTCTCATAGTCTTCCTGTACAGTAAAAAAATAAATAAAAATATATATATATATATCTAGTGCTGTCAAATAATTAATCGCATCTAAAATAAAAGTTTTTGTTTACATAATATATGTGTGTACTGTGTATATTTATGATGTATATATAAATATACAGTAAATATTTACATGTATTTATATATTTATATTCTTATATTTTGCATTGTATCAAAATAAATTGAACATATTTTTCATAAATATATACATGCATGTGTTTTATGTCGGATGCGATTCATTGTTTAACAGCACTAATATGTTCATATGTATTACATAACTAAATAAAAACATGTTATTTGTATATTATTGTTTATTGCTGGACTGTGTTCCGGGCAGAATGCACTCTTGTTTGACATCTATTGAACTGCTTGCTTTGGATGCTGGCAGTGAGATGTTGTCTGGCATGGAGAAATAGTTCTTGTGTGTGTGTGTGTGTGTGTGTGTGTGGCTTCTTAGTCAGACTCAGCAGTTCTCACAGTCCACAGTGACCACGGCTCTATACTGACCACAAGAGATCTTTGCAAAGGACCTGACGTTCTCTCGGTGCTCTTGAGCCTTTGGAATAAACCATTGTGATCGATGCATGCACATTTGTGCCAGTGAATCTTACTGGAGGTGAATGTGGAGGTGTGCGTGTGTGATTTCCTCTAGCAGCGCGTCTTGAGTCTAATCAGGGGACAGAAATAACAGCGTCTGTTACATCACAAAGCCTGCAGACTGAATTATCTGCGTGTGTTCGTGGGATAGCAGAGGTGTGTGAATGTGCAGTGACCTCTGCTAACATACTGTTAGTAACCCTGAATGGGGCTAAATTAATTTTGTAGGTGATTTCTTCAGAACAAAACTCAATTAGACTAAAGGTAAAACTAATGGATGCATTGAAATAGAAAAGTCCTATGTGATCATCACCATGTCAAGTTAATATTTTTAATATAGTTTGTATTTTACCATACACTGTTTCAAAGCAGTTTTACTGAAAATCAGGATGTTGATGTTTATAATATATTCATGCCTTTAATTGCACTTAGCAGATTAGTGTTGAGCAGTAATATGTACTGTAAATATATATTAACGTTGGGTCCGTTGCTCACGGCAGAAGTTGAAAACTTTTCAACTTGAAGCAACAATGCAGCTGTCAGCCAATCAGATCGCCTTATGCAAATAGCATTAAACAGACGCTAGCCAATCGCGTTCATGCAACACCTGAAAACGTATGTGATTGGCTGTTGTCACTATGACGGTCGCGTGAGCACCAAGCTTCAGACACGCCCTCCATCAAGCGTTGAGGCCGACGCCCCGTGTGATTGTACCGTTACATTTTGTGATGGGTGAAAAACATGAGGTTGAGATTAGCTATATAGTGAATATCTCTTTATACAGTTTGCTGATTCATATTGCTTTACATTTATTTACTCCATATATGCAAATCAAGTTTGATATAGTATTAACGGAGTGTCTATTTACAGTATTTACACTAACTCCGCCCACCAACATGTGCTTGGGATAGTAAACTAATTTGATAAAAAACAAAAATCTCTTTGACTCGATCGACTCCCGCCTTTTGACAAACTGTTTTTTTTCCCTCCCTTTTTAAATCTAATATCAAATCGTAAAGGCATTTATTTTCAATAAAAATTAAGGAAATAACTAAAAAGTTGAAAATAAAGTATCGGGTAGGGTTGTGGTATGTGTAGGGAGGGCTTTATTGTCCCAATAAGGTGGCGTCAATTTAATAATTTGAATTAAAATGATAATTTACACTCAATATCTTATAACTGCATACTGTCTTATAATGTACTACAATACTGAGGTGCAGATAATTGCCACTATTTCCAACAAGTAGTATAAATGGCAAAAAATCCTGCTATTTTCACTTCGTGTAAATAGCCGCTGCCTAATATTAATCCACCTGGATATAAACGAAGTACTCTCATTTGCCTAATGTTTCATATTTATAATATATGTGCAATGAACACTTTATATAAAGCGCTGAGCAATAATATTGTTACATTTTGCAATGAAATAAAATAAAAAATCAAGCAGTTGAGTTTTTATATAATTTCTATGTGAGTTTACTGTATGAATGCAATTGAAATTTGATATAATATTAATCCTACTTTAAAGATTTGTGCTGAATAACAGATTTAATGTGATATTGTTGTTTATGTGGGTTTGCTCTGAAGCTGAGCAGTATTGAAGGTGTGGTCAGATGTCATTGTAGAAACCCTCGTGTGTGTGTGTGGGTGATGTGGGTGTAGAATTTTGATTATCATTTGAAATGAGCTTTGTCATGATGTCTTATAGATCCATATTGATCTGTAAGATTTCTTTGACCTTGATGACCTCATGCATATGAATAAGGGAACAGGATCTAAAATTAGCGCCCTCATTTGCCTAATGTTTTATATTCATAATATACATATGCAGTGCATTGTCTATGTTTGAAATCCCATGCACGCTTTTGATGTAAATCTATCTTTAGTTATTAATAAACCTGAATGTATATATATATATATATATATATATATATATATATATGAGTTCTATATATATGACTGATTGTTCTTTCTCAGAGATGTATATATAAACCTGAAGCTCATATATATATATATAGATAACGATGATTTGATGTGATATTGTTGTTTATGTGGAGTTTTGCTCTGAAGCTTGGCAGTGTTGAAGGTGTGGTCAGATGTCATTGTGAGGGAAACCCTCGTGTGTGTGTGTGTGTGTGTGTGTGTGTGTGACCCATTTCTCTCAGCCATTATTTATTAATGAGAAGGGCTCATCTCACTGTTTCCACACACACACACAAACCTGTCTGTAATGCGTGTGTATAGAACTTTTTATTTTAATATAATGTTAGTAATAAAATTATTTATTTGTTCAATGATGAACTATTTTGTGTTATAATCTATCTTTAGTTTATTATTATTAAACATGATATATATATATATATATATATATATATATATTAACTGTTTACAGTTTAATATTACAAATGAAACCTTCTTAAAAATACATTATCTGATAAACCCGTAATGTGTATATGCACATATAATATTATTGATATAAATGTGGTATATTATCTTAGTTTAATATTACAAAAAGCGGTTCTGTTGTTGTTGTTAGCTTTGAACTGTAATTTATTACTATTATGTATAAACAATATTATAGTCGCTTAATAATAACAATAATATGTAAATACAGAGTAATATTATGTTATTAAAATTATTATTAATAATACAATTATTAACAGTGTATTCAAATTAAATATTCTGGCATTTTTAACATATGTACCAGGATTCATTTAAAAAATACATTTGAAATTAAATGTATATATGTGACCCTGGAGCACAAAACCAGTCATAAGAGATTTATACATCATCTGAAAGCTGAATAAATAAGTTATGATAGGACAATATTTGGCAGAGATATAACTACTGGAAAATCTGGAATCTGAGGGTGCAAAAAAAATACCATATTGAGAAAATCGCTTTTAAAGTTGTTCAAATGAAGCTTTTATATATTTATGGTAGAAAATATCTTAATGGAACATGATCTTTACTTAATATCCTAATTATTTTTGTCATAAAATAAAAATGTATAATTTTGACCCATACTATGTATTGTTGGCTATTGCTACAAATATACCTGTGCTGCTTATGACTGCTTTTGTGCTCCAGGGACATATTATATTTTCAAAAATGTTTTATTTTAAGGGTTAAAGGGATATTTAAGGGTTGTCTTCATTGAAAATATGAAATGTGTTTGGTTACGTGTGTATCATAAAAGAAAGTGGGACCGTGGTAATATGAATGGGTCATTTGATGCATTTAGAGATACTAGCGTTCACTCTGTGCTAACAGTACAAGTTACAGTACATGAACAGTGTTTTCAAAGAGTAAAAACACAGGAGAAATCACAAAGAAAGTGATGCTCTGTCATACAGCTGAATTTAACATTTTCACTTTTGCTGCAATGTAGTTGGATGTAGGCATTTGTTGACCAGATACCGTTTCAGAGTGACTAGTCTAATTTTCCAGCTTGATTTTAAACAGATTTGTCTCTAAATGTCCTGATTGTATTTCCCATCTTTCAAACTTCCCAACAATCTGTCCATCACGGACTAGTGTTTTAGTTTAGTGTTGTCTAATGTAGGATTTGGCAAATGTATACATCCGGCTAAAATATCAGGGTGAAAGTCATCACAGCTTACACACACACACACACACACACACACACACACACACACACATGTCTCATCAGGGGTTATTAGACAGTCAGACACTGTTAATCTTCCTCAGGCTTTAATCTGACTGGTTGACCTTTGACCTCCTAATATTATATATATTCTCAGTTTGATATTACAAAAGTGGAAAATATAAGTTGTAATAAACAATCTAAAGTAAAAGTGTCATTTTGTACTTGCACTGATGATAAACGGTGACTGTTTTCCACCTGCGGTGCTGTCAGCATTACCAAGAGCTGCTTATCATCTTGACCACGCTCGCGTCTGAATCAAACACACAGTCGAACACAGCAACAAGTGAAATAAACATTGTTATAGCAGTTAGCTATAATTATGCACTGACGATTATTATTAATAATACGTTGATGTCATAGTGTATTCAAATGTAAAGTGTTTGATTCTGGCATGTTTGCCATTTCAGTGGCTGATCTCAAAATCATCTTTCATTTTTAGTTTGTGTAAAAACTTCCACGTCTTAGTCTTCTTCTTCTCCATACAATCTCTCTACAGTTCTTACAGACTGATCTGTCAACTCTCCACTTTATTGATAGTTAGGTCACATTTTACCCCAAATGTAGAAAGAGAGAGAGAAATTATATTTGACTTTTTAGGACAATTAAAATAATTTATTATGACTATAATATTTACATTTATTATTATACTTATATGATTTTATGTATATCATAAAATCTAATTATTATATAATTACTAGATAATTTTCTCTCTCTCTCTCTCTATATATATATATATATATATATATTTCTATATTTTCTGTATATAAAAAATAAGTATTTTGTTTATTATAATTTGTGTGTGTATACATGCACACACAAATCCTATTTACCTAATTATTTTCTAAACACATTTAATCTAATTATTACATTTTAATCTAATTAATTTCAATATGCATGGATAATTTTAGTTAGTTTTAGTGATTTTGTTGTGTACTTTTGTCATTTATTATTTAAAAATATCTCTATATAGTTTTAATTGTAATTATTTTAGTACATGAACAGTGTTTTCAAAGAGTAAAAACTAGCTGAAATAAAAGAAAGTGATTTATTTTTACAGCATTTATTGAAAATATTTGTTTTAATTAATTTAGTTTGTTAAGAATAATAATCCTAATTTCAATATAATATAATAAAATAAAATATATATATATATATATATTTGTGTGTGTATGTTCAACTTCAATATATTAAAATTGACTAAATATATATGTGTATGTGTATGTGTGTATATATATCTCTACAAATCAGTAGACTTGCACTAGTTGTATCCGGCTGTTGTACTGTAATTGGCAAATGTACTCTCTCTCATGTGTGTCACAAACACACACACACACACACACACGCGTCTCATCAGGGGATCAGTACTCAGATACTGTTAATCTTCCTCAGGCTTTAATCTGACTGGTTGACCTCGACCTGTACTAATTTAAGCGGGCTGCTGCTGAAGTTTGACCTTGGCAGAGTGGAAAATATCACAGAGACATAAACAATCTAAAGATATGTGTCAGAGAAGCAGACGACACGCCCGTCTCCCACGACGACCTCTCCTCCACCCCCATTAAGATGGTGCGATTTCCACCTTTGACCTCTAACCTGAAGACGGTGCCGAGCTTACAGTGTGTCTGATAGAGTGCACTTCCAGAAGTAAAATCACTTTAGCTTTACACATAGTGAAATTAAATAATAATGTTTCAATCTTAAAACAGACCTATCTTTTAAAATATCATGTATAATTGCTGAAGAACCAAACTACCCATAATCCTGAATCAAGATCAACCAATCAGGAAATCTGCTATTTATCATAGAAACAAGCTAAAAATACCATAAAATATATATATTCTTTTTAAATAAACCTTAACTGAATTTGCATACAGGTGCATCTCAATTTGTTGAGAGTGAATTGGTCTACAGTTCTTTGTTACAGACTGATCTGTCAACTCATCACTTTATTAAAAGAACCAAAGGTCACATTTTAAACTACTTCAGTAAAGAGAGTGTGCATTGAATTTGACTTTAATACAATTAAAATAATTTGAGTTGAATTACTGAAATAAATAGTATAATATTCAATTTTATTTATACTTATGCATATGAGTTTATAAATATCATAGACTCTAATCATTACTATATATATATATATATATATATACAAATTAGCTGAAATAAAATATACTATATTTTCTGTATATAAAAAAATTAAACTTTATTTAATTAATTATAATTTGTGTATAGACATGCTTAAAGAAACCCTAAAATTTTCTAAACAATTTCTAGATCTAAAAATCGATAAGAAAGGTATTTTCTTAATTTTTTGTTTTCATTTTAAAGTGAGCAGTCACTGTTTTAGTGATGTGTGTGTGTGTGTGTGTGTGTGTGTGTGTGTGTGTAAAAATATAGAGAGAGAGTTTTAATTGTATCTGAGTGACAGAACTAAGTTCCTTGGTAGGACTAGCATCTGTTCAAAATAAGTTTTATTTATTTTTATACATTTGTGTGTGTGTGTGTGTGTTTTAGCCCAGTGGAAACATCCATAGTGTTTCTCTAATGGACCATCATGCACCCAAACACAAAGTCTCTTAGTTTCCATTCGCTAATTTTCAGAATGATTGTACTTATGAGATGAGCATCAACTTCACATGACATATTAAAATGACAATTACTCTCTTGTGTGTGTATATATATATATATATATATATATATATATATATATATATATATATGTTTGGTCCACAGTGAGGCGCTGTCTGTGTTTCTGTATTGTGTCGAGTGTGTTTCTGGATGTATAACTCTCTCTCTCATGTGTGTCAGAGCACAGTGCAGTGGACCTCTTCTGGTTTGTTCTACAGGATCAGTACTCGTGGACAAACACACACACTGTTCCTGCAGCATGTCTCAGAGCCGTGTGTGTTTATGAGCGGCGGTGAGACTGTTGAGTCATTCATCTTGTTGAGAGATTCTGTAAACTTCCCTCTATGTTTAGGATGCCTACTAACTCGTAATACTCACATACTCAACCTGCTCACTCAGTAAGCTGTGTACTGTACACATTAGATGGGATTCTTATTCAGACCACTCTAGCATTATAAATAATATAATTTATAAATGCAAAATAATCTTAGCTTTATTAGTGAATCATTAAATAATCATTTCTTTATTTCAATCATTTGATATACAGACCTATCTCTTTGACTCATCATTTGATCAGATTGCTGAAGAAGTTACCAAATATTTTAACAGAAAGGTTTAGTCCAATCAATCCATATTATTTGATGATAATAACTGATGCAATCCCTGATTTAAAATACATGTAGTGAGGTTATGTGATGACAGAAATGATAAATGTTATAATGTTAAGCAATAAAATATTTTATATAATATAATCAAGTATTTTAAAAGATATTGAATATTGAATTATGAGTTTTGTTAAATGTGTATATCAACTACTGTAAATCTGAAAATAAGACTTAGTATTCATCATTTTTTTATTGAATTTATTTAATCTATTTACATTTATTCTGAGTTGAATCACTGAAATAAATGAGTTTTGACTTCTAGATTTTGTATGCACGTCCTGGATGTATTATTTAGTTAAAGTCTATATTTTAAATGAGGAAGGCAATTGTGTGCTTTTGTCATTTAAATTATTAAACTTTTTTAAAAACAAAACTTTATTTATATAGACATGCTTTTGCTTTTAAGTAATTTTAATACAATTTTAGAGAAATATATCTGTTTTAGTATTACCTAAACAAAGGCTGCTGAAATCTTTTACATCAATATTTTCATTGTGTGTATTTTGTGTGTGTGTGTTTGTGTGAGATAAGATTTAGTGTATCTGAGGACATCAGGGCACAGTAGGACCATCTGTTTGAAACCTGCTGGGGTGTTGCCATGTTTCACATACTGTGTGTGTGTGTGTGTGTGTGTGTGTGTGTGTTTTTAGCCCAGTGGAAACATCTATAGTGTTATTCTAATGGACCATCATCAAACACAAAGTCTCTTAGTGTGTGTGTCATGTGTGTGTGTGTGTATGTGTACTTGTGTGTGTGTGTTGACAGTCAATTACTCTCTTGTTGTGTCGAGGTGTGTGTGTGTGTGTGTGTGTGTGTGTGTCTGACTCTGTGTGAGCGGGAGGTTTGTTCGGTCTCATGTGTGCTGTCTGTGTTTCTGTATTGTGTCGAGTGTGTTTCTGGATGAGACACAGATCTCCTTCATGAGAGGTGCAGTGCACTCTCTCTTCTGGTTTGTGTCTGCCGGTTCTCTGACACACACACACATGTGTTCTGTGTCTCAGAGCCGTGTGTGTGTTTAATGAGGACTGTTGTCATTCATCTTGTTGAGAGATTCTGTAACCTATGTTTCATGTCTCCTAACTCGTAATTGTACTTGCTCACTGTAAGCTGTGTACTGTACACATTAGATGGGATTCTTATTCAGACCACTCTAGCATTATAAATAATATAATTTATAAATGCAAAATAATCTTGCATTATTGGTAATCATTCATTCATTTCTTTATTTCAGTCATTTGATATACAATATTTCTCTCTTTGACTCATCATTTGATCAGATTGACAGAAGTTACAATATTTTAACAGAAAGGTTTAGTCCATATTATTTGATGAGATAATAACTGATGCCATCCCTGATTTAAAATATACGTAGTGAGGTTATGTGATGACAGAAATGATAAATGTTATAATGTTTAGCAATAAAATATTTTTATATAATATAATCAATTATTTTAAAAAGATATTGAATATTGTTAGATAATATAAAATATATTATTAAAATACGCTGTCATATCAACTACTGTAAATCTGAAAATAAGTATTGTTGTAGTATTCCATCATTTTTTTTATTGCGTATAATTTTTATTAAATCTATTTACATTTATTCTGACAAATCACTGAAACACACAACACAGTTATGACTTCTAGATTTGTAACGTCCCAGCAGTATTATTTGAGTTAAAATGTCTATATTTTTATTTTTGTTTGTTTCTTAATTGTGTGCTTTTGTCATTTGTATTATTATATTTTCTGTATTTCTAACTTTATTTTTATTTGTTTTTGCTTTAAGTAATTTTAATACTTTAACTTAAACATATCTGTTTTAGTCATTTGCCAAGGCACCATTTAAATCTTTTACATCTAATATTTTCATTTTAGCTTATTTTAGCTTTGTTTCAATTACTAATAAGTTTCAGTTAATATAACATGACTGCTTCACAGCATGCTACGGTTTGAAACGATTGCATTC
>CM050433.1:2860601-3053101 GCA_027564155.1 Gymnocypris eckloni scoliostomus | reverse complement strand
GCCCATTAGACTCAATCAGACTTCCCTTCTATGTACTATTTCTATTAGCTACATGCTAACAAATGCTAATCATGCTAAAATAATGCTAGCAACATGCTAGCAACATGCTAATCATGCTAGCAACATGCTAGCAACATGCTAATCATTCTAAAATCATGCTAGCAACATGCTAATCATTCTAAAATCATGCTAGCAACAGGCTAGCAACATGCTAGCAACATGCTAATTATGCTAGCAACATACTAATCATGCTAGCAACATGCTAGCAAACATGCTAATCATGCTAGCAACATGCTAGCAACATGCTATCAACATGCTCATAATGCTAAAATCATGCTAGCAACATGCTAATCATGCTAGAAACATGCTAGCAACATGCTAATCATGCTAGCAACATGCTAGCAACATGCTAATCATGCTAAAATCATGTTAGAAAAATGCTAGCAACATGCTAATAATGCTAGAAACATGTTAGCAACATGCTAGCAACATGCTAATCACGCTAGCAACATGCTATCAACATGCTAATCATGCTAAAATCATGCTAGCAACATGCTAATCATGCTAGCAAACATGCTAATAATGCTAGCAACATGCTAATCATGCTTAACAACATGCTAATCATGCTATCAACATGCTAATCATGCTAAAATCATGCTAGCAACATGCTAATCATGCTAGCAAACATGCTAATCATGCTAGCAACATGCTAACAACATGCTAATCATGCTAAAATCATGCTAGCAACATGCTAGCAAAATGCTAATCATGCTAGCAAAATGCTAACAACATGCTAATCATGCTAAAATCATGCTAGCAAAATGCTAACAACATGCTAATCATGCTAAAATCGTGCTAGCAACATGCTAACAACATGCTAATCATGCTAGCGACATGCTAGCAACATGCTAATCATGCTAAAATCATGCTAGCAACATGCTAATCAAGCTAGCAAACATGCTAATCATGCTAAAATCATGCTAGCAACATGCTAGCAACATGCTAATGATGCTAGCAAACATGCTACTCACATGCTAATCATGCTAGCAACATGCTAATCACACGCGCAACATCTTAAAATCATCTTAGCAACATCAGCAACATGTTAATAATCTTAGCAACTTGCGCAACATGCTAATCATCTTAAGCAACATCTTTAGCAAACATGCTAGTCACATGCTAATCATGCTAGCAACATGCTAATCATGCTAAAATCATCTTTAGCGACATGCTGCAACATGTTAATCATGCTTGGCAACATGCTAACAACATCTTAATCATGCTAAAATCACGCTAGTAACGTCGTAACAACATGCTAACAACATGCTAATCATGCTAGCAACATCAGAACATGCTAATCACGCTGGAACATGCTGGCAACATGCTAATCATCTTCAAAATCATGCTGCAACATGCTAATCACGCTAGCAAACATCTACAGAACATGCTAATCATGCTAAAACAAGCTAAAACATGCTAATCATGGCAACATGCTAACAACATGCTAATCATGTTAAAATCATGCTTAGCAACATGCTGGCAACATGCTAATCATGCTAGAACATGCTAATAATGCTAGAACTTGCTAGAACATGCTAATCATCATTAGCAACATTCTAAGAATGCTAATCACGCTAAGAACATGCCAAGAACATGTTAATCACGCCAGCAACATGCAAGAACATGCTAATCATGCTAAAAACAAGCTCAAGCAACATGCTAATCACGCTAGCAACATGCTTATCACGCTAGCAACATGCTAGCAAAATGCTAATCATGCTAAAATCATGCTAGCAAAATGCTAATCACGCTAGCAACATGCTAGCAACATGCTAATCATGCTAGCAAAACATTCTAATCATGCTAGCCTAACTTATTCGCTACTTTTAAAACTTAAACTTTTAAAACTATTAAAACTTAAACTTTTTAAACTTAAACTTTTAAAACTAATAAAGCATAAACTTTTAAAACGTAAACTTTTTTAACTATTCAAACTTAAACTTTTAAAACTTATAAAACTTATAAAACTTTTAAAAATTTTAAAAATTTTAAAACTTTTAAAACTTTTAAAACTTTTTAAAACTTTCCAAACTTTTTAAAACTTTCTGGTCCGGCTTTCGCAAGCCAACTTAAAGTTTGTTCACAAACTTTTTAATCTAGTTAATAGATACTATAGTAGTATATAAATACAATTATCGTTAATTAATTAATCCAATTAAATTGTAAAGTATTTGTACATCATGGTCATATTTGTTGTACAGTCTTTATAAGTAGATTATTTTAATTAAAATAAAATAATACAGTAATTGTATTTTAGTACAGTATATATTTATTGTATTATAGTAAAAAGAAATTACCTTTGAGAATAATAGACATTACAAAAAAAGTGGTCAATGAAAACGTCTCTTTGACTTGTTGTTGCTCCTCCAGCATAACATGATGGTGTTCATTGCTGAGCTGTTTTGGTGGTTTGAAGTAGTGAAGCCGGACTTCGTAAAGCCAAGAGACCTTCAAGAGATTAAAGATGGTAAGAATCCATTCTTTAAAGCTCACTCTTTTCTGATGAACACTGTTTCGATCTAAAAATGCCCATCTAATGATTCATTCACTCTTCATTTAAATGCCATGTTGTGATTGACAACCCATTGCTCCAATCTGACAGTGAGAGCGTCTCTTCAGCCAAAGAGTTCCCGCCCCCATGTGCCCATATCCAATGCCACCAAGCGGAGCTTCTTAACTCCCTCTCCTTCAGCCGACTCACTGGCGACAGCTGCCACTCCTGATGGCTGTATGCGATATTACTTGCACCCTGAGGAGTCCGTGTCCGTGTAAGTCTGTTTGAAGTACCTAATGATCCGTTGTAGGGCTGTGCGATATGACGATATATATCGGATGGACGAAATAAAAAGTCTATCGTTTCATATTATGTTCTATCGTTTATATCGTGGTGTCGCAAAATACATTGTTTCCGGTAATACCTTTTCATCATTTGAGTGACTGCGATCTTTATACGCCGCCCACCACGGAGCGTGAAGGAGAGACAGACGCAGGTGGAGATGAGAACGAGCAGCTCGTTACTAAACGAGGGACTGCATCTGTAGCATGGACGCGTTTTTAAGCACTACAGTTTTAAAACAACCGATTTTAAGCCGTTGAAACACAAACAACAGAGCTGTATGCATGCGCGTCTCTTTCTGTGTGAGAGGAGCGCGCCTTTTCTTTTTTGCCGACTTTGAACAATTACATAAACACACTTATATCGTCAGAATCCCCGTCTTTGCAAGTATCCTCATAAACACAGTGATTTAGGTCTTAAGAGTGAGTAAACGGCAGAAAGAGAAAACGCAATGTAACAGTGTATTAGATCCGGACTTCGCTCTTAAAGGGGAAGCGTTCCAATATTCATTCATGTTAATCACAGCACACTGCTCTCTCACTGCTCTCGACTAAACCACTTTTGTAACTTTAATGAGAATAAATAATAATAAAGATATATTTATAAGATGTATAGAATCTATACATAACACACGTGTTAATTATATCTATCATAGATATATAGATATAATTAACACAGTGAAGACTAATTAATTTACACAATGTATGTAGTGTTTCTTATTTATTGTAGTTTTGTTCTATTGCTTGCAATTAGTTTCTTATCCTTATTTCATCACTGACTGTTTATTATCTTCAGTGAGGTTGAGTTATTTTTTCTCTCTCTCTTTAGGCTTGTATTAGTTTAATATTGACATTGTTGGTGACAAGGATTATGAAAATGATATGGTATTAAAGATTTTAATATAATAAAAACCTTTTTAAAAGAAAAAAAAATCACTATATCGTGATATATATTGTTATTGTGATATAAAATGTCATATCGTGATATAAGATTTTGGTCATATCGCCCACCCCTAATCTGTTGCACATTGCAGTACATATTTTGCATTAGATTGATTGATTGTTTTATAAATCAATATTTAATTTCAGAACAAGCACAAGCCCCTCCCACCGGCTCCTCCCACTGCTGCAGAGACAGCAGAAGCCCACTCAGGGGGAGGAGCATTCCGGTAACTACATCTTCTGATCAAACTTTCAGCAATATTCACAATAAAATTGATTAAATTGAACAGTTGCCAATCTATTTTTTAATCTTTCTCCATCATTCTGTGAGCAGAGCTCAGGGACAGGTCAAATTCGTTGTCCCGTATGGATGGACTCATGCTTGGATCACAGTTTGCCTGGACAGAACGGAAACAAAGGTGAGGGTCGGGTCAAAGGTTAACTATAACTAAAACTATTCAAATCTTTTTTTATATTATTATAGTTTAACTCCTTTATTTCAAATATTTTTGTAATGTTTATTGATACATTTAGCTTTATTTCTAAAATATTTGATAAAATAAATATTAAATGAAAAACTTATAAAACATAAAAAAAAAAAATTAAAGCCAAATAGAAAAAAACTAATACAATTTACAAAAGTACATCACAAAAATTATTGAAATTAATATATACAATGAAAATAAATGCTAATTCAAAATAAATAGTGTAATAGTATATAAATAAAATTCTATGAAAATTATTTAATTCATTTTATTTCTGTATAAATGTCAATTTTTGGAATTCCAGGAAATTAAATACAAATAAAAGCTACTTTATTTATTATATACTTTCTCATATAATTATTTTCTTCTTCTATTTGGAAAATCTCTATAGGTTTACGAATAGCTAACCTGTTTAAATCTCTGTTTTCTCAGGACCATCTCTCAGATGGAGATGGATTGGGAACGTGTATGTGGCGATAATATCAGCTTGGCTCGATCCATAAGCAAGGACAGTTTAGCTTCCAACGTCATCTCCATCACTCCACGACACCGCATCAACGGCCAGCCCCTCCCCCAGACACGTCACTATGACAACCAGGAGGAAGAGGAGGAGCTACTGGCTGTGATTAACCCAGAGGGCGCATCTGCATCCAAAGACACCCGACCCGAGAGTTTCTTCTTGGAACCGTTGCAGCCTGCAGTTTTACGACCAAATAAGGAGAAAACGGGGGTTAGTAAGTGGGAGGAGAGTGGAGAGGGGTGGAGTCAGGGACGCAGGGGGGCGTATACGCCCACAGAATGCACTCTCAACCGGACGTTTACGCCGATTGGTAGCATAGACCAAGCAAGCTCTCGATCGCAATCTCCCGGAAGCTTCTTCCTGCAAGATGACGCGGAGTGCGTGCGGGACAGTCCACTCGGAGGCTGGGAGGACATCGTCTCGGATTCGGAGTTTGAGGAAGATGACGAAATAGAGGTCCAAGAGCTTTCCAAAGCTGTTCTGATGCACGCTGGGAGGAAATGCTTGGGACTCGGAGAGGAAGAGGAGTCTGCGAAATTGCGTGAGGACGTTTGCTTGCACGAACGGGACAATAAGGAAGGCGCGAGTGGAAGGGCGAGTCCTTGCCCCAGCATGTTGTCGCAGGCCAGCAGCACGTCGACTGGCACTGGCCGCATGACGAGTTTCGCAGAACGCCGTAGACATAGAGTCGGATTCCCCGATGGTTGCTACAGCACCGGGAGCTCGCAGACAACCACTCCTGATGGATCCGAAAGCGTGCAATTCCCTTCGGATGCGAGTCCGGGAACGCCAGGTGGCCGACCTGGTCTCGCTTCCGAACTCATACACCTTCGCATGCAGCTGGAGGAGAAACGGCGCACTATTGAGATGCACAAAAAGAAGATGGAGAACCTTTCGGCTCGGCAACGGCAGCAACTGGGAAAAGCGGCATTCTTGCATGTCGTTAAAAAGGGGAGGAGCGACTCACTGCCACACCCACTCAAAACAGAAATTGCGTTTAAAGAGAAACCGCTTGCGAAGGATGACTCATGCGTTGAGGTTCTGAAAGCCCAAGGAACAGACGTGAAGTGTAAAGAAATGCCGGTAGAGGAGGATAAGGACAATCGTTTGAGTGTAACCAGGAGGGGGCGGGGCTTCGGATTATGTGGGCGGAGAATCAGATCTCGGCGAATGTAGCCATTCCATCGAGCTCCTGAATGAAGCGATTGGAGCGATACAGCAGCAAATGATGCAAATGTCTCTCCAGCAGGATTTCCTCATGAAACAGACCATCCAGACCCCGCAGGAAACCAAACCAAGCACTGTACCGCCCTTAAACGAACACCCGCCGGAGCAACCTGAGACTAAGTCACGCCTCTCTTTGCAGTTCACGGAAACCCTTTCCACCGCGACCAAACGTCCTCCCAGGTTCAGCTCGAGTCGTACGCCTTGGACGAAACCTAACGACCTCAAACTGAGCAAAGATGCAAACAGTCGTCCAGCGGCGAAAGCAAGCACTCCAACACCGGGAGGCAGGACCCCCCGGGCTGAGAATGAGGAAGAGGGTGGGTGTGCCTTAAAAGGAATTATTCGCAATACTACGTTCAGACTGCCGGACTCCACAAACCGACGCGCCGACAGCCTCGACTCGCCCCAAACCGAACTCCCCCTGGTGGAACCGTCGCCTGTCGATCTGACCCGGGAGCGGAGCGAGTCCGGCGGCTCTGGAAAGGAGAACGTTCCGGTTCCGTCCGAGGAAAACAGAACGAAAGCCCAGCTGATTGAAGTGGACCTATCTGACCTGGCTGAACCGTCTGAAACTAGCACAGAACCTGATGGGGAACCGAAATCTGGACTGGGCTTCTTCTTCAAGGTACCAGAGCATTTTTGCAAAAGATGATTATTATTATATATTTTAAAATCTATTATTATAATATGATTATATCGATCTGTGTGTTATATTGCATTGTAAAAGAAAATCGAATTATATTGTGTTATAAAATGGAAGGTTTGCCTTGCCTAAATGTATTATTCATTGCTATTATTAGATCGAAGAAGAGTTGTTTAATATGATATATTTGTATTATTATTATTTAACAGTTTCTAAATCTATTGTTATAATAAAATGTATGTGTTGCATTATGAAATCTATTCTAATTATACTTAGATATGTTGTTTAATGTGATTTTATTGCAGTTCTTTTTTTGGTTATTTAGTTGTTGTTTTTTATTAAGAAATAAAACGTATTTATTGAACATTTATGTCTTTTACCATTTTGCTATTGCTAGCATTTCATAAAGGCCGAGGCCATAAGATTGTGAAAAGGCACCAATGATCAATATTAAAATAAATGTTTTTAATAAAAAACAATGTACAGTATAATGTAAATGATTTTGTTCACAATAGGAAATTATTTTCTCTTTTAATTACTTGTCACATCTTGCCTGGTTATGATTTTTTTATTATTATTTGAAATTAAAACCAATGTCTCCCATTTTCCATTTCTGTATGCAGGATGATCAGAAAGCCGAGGATGAGCTGGCTAAGAAGAGGGCGGCGTTCCTCCTCAAACTGCAGCGTAAGGCCGAAGAGACGCGAATACGTAAGCAGCAGCTGGAGGCGGAGTCAGAGATCAAGCGAGATGAAGCCAGGTATCAGTAACGGTCTATCCAGTGTGTCTTTAAGTAAATACTGTAGAAGGGCTGCTGCAGATACATTTGATGTCATTGTGTCAGACAAAAAGCTGAAGAAGAGCGTGTGCGTAAAGAGGAAGAAAAGTCTCGCAGGGAGCTGATCAAACAGGAGTACCTGCGCAAGAAGCAACAAGAACTTCTGGAGGAACAGGGCATGACCAAACCACGCCCACGTAACAGGAGGCCCCGCCCTAAATCACAGCATCGCGCTGAATCTTCCTGTTCTGCTCGTAAGAAAGCTTTACTTTTAATGTGCCATGTTTCTGACTTGACATGCCTGAATTTGTGCACATGCTATATTTGATTGTATCATCACTCGTCCTCTCTCCAGCGGTTAGTCTCGGTTCTGCTCCCTCCGGATCTTCTCTCTCATTGGCCTCGGCTGCTACTGAAGGTGACAGTGTGGCATCAGGAGGGGCCAGTTCACACAGGTGAGTGGGAACAGACCATCATCAGTCCGTGGCCCACTTTTCTAGACTTAAAATGATAGGGGTACGCCAAAATGTTGATTTTGTACATTATTTTAATTGATTTTTAATACATAATTGTATTGATTTTTTATTTATTAATTAATTTGGTTCTTAATATTTGTATTTATTTGTTGTTAATTAATTTGTGTATTTTAACTTTTTTCTATTTATTTATATATTTAACACATCACACTTAGTTGTCGGATACACACGAGCTACTTTAGGTATTTTAATTTATTTTAATGAAATTTATTATAAATTAATTATTTTATTATTAACGCATTTGTAGTGTATTTTTTTAATGTATTTTTCTTAATTAATTTTCAATTTACTTATGTTTTTTAATTTATATATTTTAGTCATTAATAAAAAAAATGAAATATTGTATTTATTTTGTTTAATGTATTATATATTCATAATATTTTTTATATGTATTTGTCAGCAACTCGTATCTACAGTTATCAGATTATAATAACACATAATTCCCGAATGTGTGTCGTAGGGGCGAATCTGTGGAATCTTTTCCCATATTGAGCCGAAATACAAGCAGGAACATGGAACGAGACTGGGACAACGGCTCAACGTTGTCTTTCACATCTGTAGCAGAATATAACGGTGAGACACACATTTTACAGCTCTTCTTGAATGTGTATATACCCAATTATGTTATTTGTTTATTCATTCAAAATAACAGAACATTTCTGCAACATTAGCTGACTTTGTGTCATTCCTTTCTGTCCACAGGCCCCAGATTATTTAAGGAGCCTAGTGCAAAGTCCAACAAACCGATGATCCAGAATGCCATCGCTCACTGCTGTCTCGCGGGAAAAGTCAATGAAGCCCAGAAGAACGCCGTTCTGGAGGTGAGTGCCGTTTTCATGACCGCACACGTTCAGGATGTTCAAACCTGTGTGCTACCACACTACCCTACTTATGCAATACAGTTTATCTATACTGGGCATAGTATATTTACATGACTTATTATATAGCATGTTTTGTTTGTTTTACATACTTTTAAGCAGTATACACTGAGCCATTACTATGTAATATGTTAGATGATTCACATGGTCTCACATACTTTAAAAAAATAATAATACTATATAATATATTATAGGCACAGATCGTTTATTACTATATTATATGCATATATAGATAGATAATTTACTATCAAGGCAGTATCGCATATCAAACAAAAAATGTAACAATTTGTTGAGCACCTACTTTTATATGTATCTGTATATACAGCTGTATAATGTTTGAGCTTGTAATTAATAATTTCCATAATTCCACAGGAAATCGAGCGGTGTGAATCCAACCACCTGATAATCCTTTTCCGTGACGGTGGATGTCAGTTCAGGGCGCTGTACATATATTCCCCTGAAACAGAGGAGATCGTCAAGCTCAAAGGCACGGGACCGCGTGCCATCAGCCACAAAATGATCGACAGACTCTACAAATACAGCTCCGACCGCAAGCAGTTCACCGTCATCCCTGCCAAGTCCGTGTCGGTCAGCGTAGACGCTCTCACCATCCACAGCTCCCTGTGGCAGGCCAAGCGGCCGAGCACGTCAAAGAGAAAATGATCCCGCTTCCCACTGGCTCATCGGATCCAACGCTGCTTTCTGATTGGCTACTGGCTTATATTCCAGTCTCTTAAACTGCTGTTTTGTGAATGAGCAGGCCTCCTAATATTCTATTGGTCCACTTGACTCCTGCTTTCCTATTGGCTCATTAGCTGCCGTGCTCCTATTGGCCACTGCGCTGTTACACAAGCAGAGCTGAAGAAGGCAGAAGTGGGTGGAGCTTGATGTTTGATTGACAGAGTTAATGAATGTGTTTTAGGATTATGTCATCATTCAGTGTTGTTGTTTTTTTAGGCAGGAATCTGCATGTGACACTTTTCTGTTTGATTTTACCATAGTATTAATTCATACAGGGAACAAAATGACACTCCCACTACTTGAACTATGAATTATGGTTGCTATAGTTACACGGGCACGTGCGAATGTGTGTACGAGCGTGTCCAGTTTTTTGCATTTCTTATACCTCTCCATATGCTGCTGTTCGTACGTGACACTCACTTTAGCAGTGCAATGCAATGAACATGTGACAAGGGATCAGAGAGTGTGTGTGTGTGTGTGTGTGTGTGTGTGTGTGTGTGTGTGTGCGCATGTGTGTAGATGTTGACCTCTTCATGGTTTTAAAATGTTTTATCATGAACTGCTTCTTTATTATCCATCTTTTCTTCATATATTCACGTTGGCTGCTGACAGTATTAATGTACTTTCCTAATTCTTCACTATAGAATCAGATTGTCATAGAAACACATTGCCACTGATTGTGTGTGTGTGTGTGTGTGTGTGTGTGTGTTCAGGTAAGAATGTATGCACTCCAGGGACTCCTGTGAGCAGGGCTTTCTGTTGTATATGTTTGGATTGTACAAAACTTTGCTTTAACTTTTCTTTATTAGCCTCTTATTATTTACCATATATTTATTTTAAAGAACTTTAATAAATTATACAACCAAAATGATGTCTTGCTTGTGGTCCAATTTTAACAATCTGACCAAAATAGAACTTCACACTCTTTATTTGTTGGGCAGGGAAATGATCAAAGATTGTATGTCTATTCCTCTCAGGCTGGTTTTTGGTCTATTCAGGCCGTGTATGCAAACCCCTCCCGAACTCGCCATCGACGGCTCTTTCCTTCCTCACTGGTGACCAGGTAACAATCATATTTAACCTGAAGTTTGTCACTGCTGTGAGATTAAAGTACTATTAAACGTCTCAATACAGCCGAACTTAACCTCCATTATGCTCAAGCAAGCTTGCCTGGCATTGGCATAACTTAAGCATCATGCAAGTTCTGAAATAACCCCCTAAGTTCAAGATAAGAATTGCCACTGAGTTGTTATTTGTTTATTTATTTGTTTGCGCTTATAAATTAATATAGATAAACATTACACCAGTATAGTGTTATTTTCCAGAATATCCCACTGTCAGTTCAAGGCGCTGAATATCAGTATGGCATTTTTTTTAATGGGATTTTGGTTAAATCCCTTAAAGCTCGAGATACTTTAACGTTTTATTCTACACATAAAACACACCAGTTACACCACACTCGGGATTTTTTAACGGTTATGTTTCTTTAAAAAGACGGTTGTTAAATGCGACTACAGGCGCTGTCGAAGATATCAAACGTCATCACGCAAACAGTTTATCAATTTACAGTATGTTCCATTTATTTATTTTATTTTGTGCTTTGTCTGTCCCGAAAAAGTCTTCGGATGGAACATGCTCGTTTTATCACTTACTGATGCGGAGACTGGTTCGTATCATAAGGTAAACTCATATTACGATTATTACATGTAAACACCACATTTACCGGCTTTACGTGGTGAAAGTGAATCTTTAATGATGCATAGTGCCACGTTAAAATGAAATGTTTAAGGCCAAATTAAGCAGTTAGAAAGCATATAGATTGAGGATTTCTTAGAAGCAAGGAAAAATAATATTTTGTGTAACCACCCTTACAAAATTAGCTGAAATGTGGTGCTTTTTTCACTAAAATAAGTTTAAACTTACCACATTAAACTCGCTAACTCTGCTGTTATTTAATAGATTAAATGCACTACATTTTATTTTACACAATTTAATTGAATACCTGGGGATACATTTTTTATTAAAATATTCATATTAAGGATTTGTTGACTTTTAATGCACCTTATTTCGAAATGTACCGAAATACGTGCTTTCAAATGTCCTTTAGTTATGATTATTTCATTTATTCACTGCTTACTATTTCTATCTAATGTCTCATTTCAGTTTTAGTTTGGCTCTAGTTGTGGAGCCAATATATTTATATTTTATTTATATAAAATGGTTGATGTAGCATGGATTATAATTCATATACAGAGTAAACACTGTCCATTGAACGGTAAGTTCAGAAAGGTGTCGGTATCGTGGTGACGCTGAAAATGGGCGACTGTGGTGGTTTATTTTTTAGTTCTGTGGCTTTTATTTAGGCTTCAAAATTCGCCAAACGTATATTATTTTGTGAGGATTATATTGATGGACAAAGCGTGTAAATTTAATGAATTTTGATTGAACACAGAGTTGTTTTTTTTTGCGATAATCCAAAAAAACAGTTTCATGCTAACAGGCGATCCAGCTATAAAGTGACGTCATAGTTCGATTTTCGCGGCTCCTCAGAAGCCACGCCCACAGTGGAAAACTGCGTAATCACCAACGGCCCTCTGCGAGCAGAATTAGAACGTCAGTTGGTTTGTGACGTCACAGTCATATGCCAGTATAAAAAGGCTGACTTTGATAAGTTTGATAAATCACTCGCGGTTCGTCGCTAGTTGTATTGTTTTCACTTTGCACATCTTGCAGTCAACGCTTGTCGTTTTATTGCTCGTTGCATTCGAGTATTTTCCTCACTTTGCATTTCTTCCAGCCAACGTTACTTATTTCAAAATGCTACTTACGTTGCTAGGACTAATTGCTTTAATTCAAACAGAGAGGACAAAGTCAACAACACCCACTCAGGTCAAGATGAAAACCCAGACCAGAGTGATGGACCACCTGTGAGGAGTCGTGATGATGGTAAATGGTCAAGAATTTAGGAGCTTAGCTGAAGTTCAGTTTTATAAAGTCTGTAATTTAATACAACACAAATTGCACTTCACAAACACGATTCAGAAGCATAAACTCAACACACGTTCAAGTTCATATTTTAATTTACACAACTGAAATACACAAAGGGAATTTGCAAATCAATATTAATTACATTAAGTGATGTTTTAATGAATTGTTATGACATGACAACTAATTTAATGTCTGAATGTCATGATCTAGTCACACAAATGTTACATGCTAAGGTTACCATGCAAGGTTTGGATGACCTTATTAATATTCATACACCCAACTAATTTAGGAGCTGTAAAGGCACTTTTTTAATGTTTGATTGTTTTTAAACATTTCTCTTATTTAAAAACACAATGGTCATGAACATGCCAGAAAAAAAAGACATCCATGCATTGACCAGACATTGACCTATTACTGAACAAATAAAAAAGCAATGCCTCCAAAAAGTAACTTTGTAATTTACAGCAAGGTTATAGTTGGAGTAATATGAGTCTTCGTTAAAATGGATATGCAATATATCATAAGTGTTCTTTTAATGATTATTATATTTTGGTCCAAAGTCTCCCCTTTAGGTCGAGAAGTCGATGACACCGGTAGAGTCTATGCCACGTCCAGCTGTACTGATGACGTCCTTCAAACTACAGTCTGTGCCACGTCCAGCTGTACTGATGACGACCTCCAAACTACAGTCTGTGCCACGTCCAGCTGTACTGATGACGTCCCCAAACTACAGTCTGTGCCACGTCCAGCTGTACTGATGGCGTCTCCCAAACTACAGTCTGTGCCACATCCAGCTGTAGTGATGACGTCCCCCAAACTACAGTCTGTGCCACGTCCAGCTGTACTGATGGCGTCCCCCAAACTACAGTCTGTGCCACGTCCAGCTGTACTGATGGCGACCTCAAACTACAGTCTGTGCCACGTCCAGCTGTACTGATGACTTCCTCCAAACTACAGTCTGTGCCACGTCCAGCTGTACTGATGACGTCCTTCAAACTACAGTCTGTGCCACGTCCAGCTGTACTGATGACGTCCCCCAAACTACAGTCTGTGCCACGTCCAGCTGTACTGATGGCGTCCCTCAAACTACAGTCTGTGCCACGTCCAGCTGTACTGATGACGTCCCCCAAACTATAGTCTGTGCCACGTCCAGCTGTACTGATGGCGTCTCCCAAACTACAGTCTGTGCCACGTCCAGCTGTACTGATGACGTCCCCAAACTATAGTCTGTGCCACGTCCAGCTGTACTGATGGCGTCTCCCAAACTACAGTCTGTGCCACATCCAGCTGTAGTGATGACGTCCCCCAAACTATAGTCTGTGCCACGTCCAGCTGTACTGATGGCGTCTCCCAAACTACAGTCTGTGCCACGTCCAGCTGTACTGATGACGTCCCCCAAACTATAGTCTGTGCCACGTCCAGCTGTACTGATGGCGTCCCCCAAACTATAGTCTGTGCCACGCGTCCAGCTGTGATGATGGCGTCCCCAAACTATAGTCTGTGCCACGTCCAGCTGTGATGATGGCGTCCCTCAAACTACAGTCTGTGCCACGTCCAGCTGTACTGGTGACGTCCTCCAAACTACAGTCTGTGCCACGTCCAGCTGTACTGATGGCGTCCCCCAAACTATAGTCTGTGCCACGTCCAGCTGTGATGATGGCGTCCCTCAAACTACAGTCTGTGCCACGTCCAGCTGTACTGATGGCGTCCTCAAACTACAGTCTGTGCCACGTCCAGCTGTACTGGTGACGTCTCCCAAACTACAGTCTGTGCCACGTCCAGCTGTAGTGATGATGTCCCTCAAAATACTGTCTATGCCACGTCCAGCTGTAGTGACGTCCCCATTTGGATGTCACAGAGAATAAAGCTGGACGTCTGTGCCCCCTTAGACCGTAGTGATGAAGTCTCCCTAGCTACAGTCTGTGCCATGTCCAGCTGTGCTGATGACAACAATTCTGCCAGATTAAGTGATGACGTCACATTTTATTCTGGCACATCCAAATTTAGTCATGACGTCCCTCCAAATGCTTTCTCTGCCAAGTCCATATTAAGTGTTGGTGTCCCTCCAGCCAGTTTCCCTGCAATGTCCAGATGTAGCGCTGACGTCACTCCAACTTTATTCTCAGTGACATCCAAAAGTATTAATGACGTCCCTCCAGTTTTATTTTATGTCACGTCTGACTGTAGAGATGACGCCCTCGAAGCCTCAGTCCATTTTGTATTTGACTTGAGTGTTGGCGTCCCTCAGTCTCCAGTCCACGAAACATTAGACTGTAGAGGCAACGTCCCCCAAGCAACAACCTGTGAAGTGCCCGACTGTAGTGTTGACGTCCCCCAAGCTTCAGCTTGTGCAGCACCTGACTGTAGTGTTTATGCTCTCCAAACTCAGTCAAGCCAGCTACAGGATAATGAGACAACAATTATTGGTTAGTTTGCTACCACCACATAATCCAACACACACACTTTAAGGTTTATGCTTCAGATTGACTTTAATATGCAATTTGTTTAAGAGTAGTTAACATGGAAATTATGTTTTTTCTCAATTAATTCTAGTTTTTAAATAGATGAAGTGCAGTCACTGTGACATTTTATGTCTACATCTCTTATTTATCTTTTAACAGACATCAATTCACGGCATTATGAAATTGGCAGTCAGCTGGGTAAAGGAGGCTTTGGAACGGTTTATGCAGCGACTCGTTTGGATGATGGCTTACAGGTGTCAGATTGTATTACTTACATTATTTTTCTAGCTAATCATTTTTGTCTTATTATGCTCTCTCCTGTGCAAGCACTCTTCATGTACATTAACTATTTAAAGCACTTGTCCTGTCAGACCTGTTTAGACTATTTAAATTCATGTCTATTCAGGGTTAGTGTTTGAAATGATGTGAACTCTGCTGACAAATGAATTGTAATTCTTACACACAATCTGTTTTTGTTTTGTTGATCAGGTGGCGATAAAATTTGCATCCAACAGGAACACAAAGTTCATCAGCATAGTAAGTAGACTGTGCTCTCACTGTTTCTCCTCTCAGTCACTGTTTTCAATCATCTTAAATTAACATTAATCACGGACTCTAAGTGATTTTTCAGTATGCAATCTGCCATTGTCAACAGTTTGTTCTGTATCCGTCTAACCATCATAACAACTGTCTTTCTCCTAGGACGGTTATTCTGAACCTCTTCCTCTGGAGGTCGCTTTGCAAATTCTTGCAAACAAAGGCCCCAGAGTTGAGGAAATGATCCAGCTTCTGGACTGGCAGGTGGATCCTGACTTTTACTTTATGGTCCTAGAGCTGCCCGTGCCCTGTCAGTCCTTGTATGAATATATAAAGTGCTACCAGGGCACCATGGAAGAGGACGTGGCACGAGTTATAATGCACCAGGCTATATTCGCAGCTCGAATGTGCTGCCTTCGTGGAGTGTTGCACCGGGACATAAAGCTGGAAAACCTGCTGATCAACCCGGACACACTCGAAGTCAAATTGATTGACTTTGGCTGTGGTGATTTCCTCACCGACGCCGGTTACACGTCCTTTGCTGGTATGTATGACCCGTCAAAGCTGTGAAGTGGGTCTCAAACTCCGGTGATAATGAATATCTAGTTAAAATGCTGTTTTAATGGAATCAAAATCTCTGTCGTCCAGGCACAAGAGAGTACTGCCCTCCTGAATATCTGATGACCGGCCAGTACCACGGGGAACCGGGGACAGTGTGGTCACTCGGGATCCTCATGTTTGTGATACTCTTTTGTAAATTTCCAAAGAGACGACACCTGCACAAGATTAATGATAAAAACTGGACCAAAGCTGGCTTGTCAAAAGGTGAGATCTTGATTTTTGATCTTAAATCTGAGCCCAGTGGCTTCATTAAGAATGCTCGACTGTCGATCAAAGAGATCAGGTGTGAAGTTCACGTAATAATCAGACATCTCTCTTCTTTCTGCACAGAGTGCTGTGATTTAATTCGTCGTTGTCTGCAGATCGACCCGAAGCAGCGGATTGAACTGGGGAAACTCGGTCTCCACGACTGGTTCATGGTAAATACATTCTAATAATTTTGATTTAGTTTGGTTTAATTTTCAGACTATGGACATTAGCTTTCTTTATACACGGTTTTCTTTTCCTATGTGCTGTAACTGTCATACGGTCAGTCTCATGCGTGCACAGATGACAAGTTGCAGCACTGTATGTTTTGTTTAGACCTTCTGAAATGATTTTACCGGTTCTTAAACATCCCATTTGTTTTACTCCCAGAATGTTACTTCTTGTTGTGCATTTCTTTTCTATGCTGTTTGTGTATTTTGACACTAAACCTGATTTCTGTTGTTTCAGACTGCAGACAAACAGAATAACAACAACACAATAATGGGTGAGTTTGGTACCATAAGCCTAACATACAACACACACACACACACACACACACACACACAGTCTTTACACAGACTTTAATATGTACTTTTTTAAGAATAGTTCATAACACAGAAACTGACTTATTCAGCATTCAACAAGATTGAATTTACATTTATATAAATGTGTGTAAGGTGAAGGTTTGTATATTACACAGAAAAAACACTTATATATTTATTTTTTAACTGATATAGTTTCCTTAAATAGTTCTGTAGTGTGTCAGTATTTTAAAACACAGATACTTAATGTAGTGTCAAAATTAATATGACTTAGAAAAATATTGTTAAAGTAGTTTTAGATGAAGTAATTGCTGTCACTGATTGAATTTTGTCAACATCATATCTTGGAACAGACATCAGTTCATGCCGTTATGTAATCGGCTGTCAGCTGGGTGAAGGAGGCTGTGGAACCGTTTATGCAGCGACTCGTTTGGAGGATGATCAAAAGGTATCCGTTTTCATTACTAACTCGAATAGAATAACTTGATAATTATTTTTGTCCTATATTATAGTCATCTGAGTAATGCAAGCACTCTAAATGTATTGTCAGACCTGTTTAGACATGCTCTACATGTTTTATTTAGATTCATGATGAACGTCTGTTCAGGGTTAATGTTTGAAACGTTGTGACCTGAATGAATTGTAAATCTTACAAACGTCTTTTTTTTGTTTTGTTGATCAGGTGGCGATAAAAGTCGTCTCCAGCAGGAACACAAAGTTCATCAGCATTGTAAGTAGGCGGTGTTCTCGCTGTTTCTCGTCTCATCTCATATTAACATTAATCATAGACTGTAAATAATTCGGCAATCTGTCGTTGTCAAGAGTTTGTCCAGGACTGGTTTTAGCCATCTAACCATCATAATAACTGTGTTTCTTGTAGAACGGTTGTTCCAAGCCTCTTCCTCTGGAGGTCGCTTTGTTAATTCTTGCAAACGAAGGCCCCAGGGTTGAGGAAATCATCCAGCTTCTGGGCTGGCGGCTGGAGTCTGACCACTATATTTTGGTGCTAGAGCGGCCCGTTCCCTTTGAGGAACTGAATTGGTTTCTCCTGCAACACATGGTTACCATTGAAGAAGACGTGGCGTGGGTCATCATGCGCCAGGCAACATTCGCAGCTCAAACATGCTGCAGACGTGGAGTGTTGCACCGGGACATAAAGCTGGAGAACCTGCTGATTAACCCGGACACACTCGAAGTCAAATTAACTGGCTTTGGCTGTGCTGATTTCCTCACTGATGCGGCGTACACGTCCTTTGCTGGTATGTATGACCCCTCAAAGGTTATAGTGGGTCTTCACACAGGACTCTGAGTGAATCAAGCTCTCGTGTAGCATCATGGAATGGCGCCTACTGTTGTGAATCACATGCATTCTTGAATAGTAATGGTTCAATTAAAACTGTTAATGTAAACAAAATCTCTGTCGTCCAGGCACAAGAGAGTACTGCCCTCCTGAGTATCACATGACCGGCCAGTACCACGGGGAACCGGGGACAGTGTGGTCACTCGGGATCCTCTTGTTTGTGGTCTTGTGCGGGGATTTCCCAAACAGACGAGACCTGCGCATGATCAACGGTAACAACTGGACCAAAGATGGCTTGTCGGAAGAATGCAGCGATTTTATTCGCTGCTGTCTGCAGATCGATCCGAAGCAGCGGATTGAACTGGAGAAACTCAGTCTCCACGAATGGTTTACGGTAAGTACATCTGGATGATATTTTTCAGACTATACACATTAGCTTTTATTGCAAGCGTCATATAGTCAGATGATACATTTTAATGCTGAATGTTTATACTTTATACATTTGCATTGTTTATTACTAATACGCTGCCTCACTTCGATTTGTTTTTATAAGCTGTGTAATGTATTTAAACCGTAAACCTGATTTCTGAGTTTCCTTGTTTTTGTTTCAGATAAGAAGAAATGAGGGGAGCAAAAGAAAATAGTGTAAGTAATGACAGGAAGTTCAGTGACGGCCATGACAGGAAGTTCAGTGACGGCCATGACAGGAAGTTCAGTGACGGCCATGACAGGAAGTTCAGTGACGGCCATGACAGGAAGTTCAGTGACGGCCATGACAGGAAGTTCAGTGACGGCCATGACAGGAAGTTCAGTGACGACCATGACAGGAAGTTCAGTGACGGCCATGACAGGAACCCAAGCTCCCAGATATTAAGAGGCAGAAGTGAAGCAATGAAAATATTAATGGCCGCCCAAGTCCTAAACCACAAACATTATATCATCATAATATACTAAATCTATTAAAGAATAACAGATAAGTAAATAAGTAGGTGCTTAAAATATCATTAAATTAAAAAAGAGCACTGCTATTTTTGTATTATTACATTTAATATAAAACGTTTACTGTTATTTTTCATTCATATCATTAAATAAATATAAAAGTGCATGGGACAAATTCTATTTTATATAACAATATAGTTTATAATATATGTAAATATATAACATTCAACAAAAAATCATATATTACAAATATAAAGGTATTAAAAATAATAACACATAAATAAAAAGGTGCATAAACATAAAAAGCAGCATAAAATGTAATTACATTTTCTAGAACCTTATAGTTTATAATATTTATGTTATATACATTTTTGAATAAATGATATGTAAATATATATATGTGTGTTTATGTATTTATAGCTTTTATACACGTCTCAAAACGTGAGATCTAAGCAGGTAAACATTTCATATTTGACAATTATGTTATGATCTAAATGTTAAACGACTGACTAATATCCAGCTCGATATTCTGAGCAACTAATGGTTAATGCTGTATTTAAATGCATGTCTTCTGTGAAATCAAGAGGTATACGCTCTTAAAAAGGTACTTTAAGGAACCATTTAGACAAAAGCTTCTTCTGTGGCATCATGAAGAGTGTAAGCTTTACCTGCAAACTAGATACAAGCCCATAATAAATACTTTAAACAAATATATTGGGAATTATACCTAAATGGCATCTTCTTCTTTATGAACTGCAGGAACTGGATCGATGATGGTTTGGCAGCATGAACAACACTTTAAACTCTTCAGGTTTGGACCGACGTGAGGCGAGTACAGTTATCGTTTGTTTCTTGTGAATAACTTTAATATTTCACTGAGGTCACTTTTCTTACTCTGATGGAAAACAGCCCGGTCCACGGAGCTGGTTCCTGCTGGTCTGCTGGTTTAGAGGGGATTTTGGTCACTTGTCCTAGTCCTAGCAAACCCAGTCTTGACCGTTTTTTTCAGGAGGTTGTTTATTGAACAAGCAGCTCTTTTGATATATCTTGTGATATAAATACAGATGTAATGGAATGTGTTTTGTCATTTAAGAGTTCGGTCTAATCTGGGATTATTGCCGGATCAATTGGAAGTTCCTTGTGAAGAACCGAGGACACGTGACGATGAACATTACAAATGTGCAATTATAAGAAAATTAGAATATGAATGCTGAGAATATGGTAAGTGCAGATTTACTGGATTAAATAACTGGTATTGCTAGAGTTAAATATATTACATAGCCTCTTATTTCAGTTTTTCATGAACAAACCTCCGTGTATTATGTATGTTAGGCATTACAAACCAGAGATGCTCATTTATTCATATTTTGTATCAATAATTAGGTTATGTCTTAAGTGAACATAAACAGTTAAAGTAGCAAACGATATAAAAAGTGACAGCCACTTTCAATTTTTCTATTTGTGCCACATACTAAATATGGATTGTGTGTTATTGACAGAAAATAAGGTGTTAAAACAGTGAGGACAACATTCACTATAAAGATTTAAATCCTTTAGAAGTGAAAGCTTTCAAGCAGACTAATAAATAAACTGCAGCTCATAGTATAGTAGCAATTTATTCATAGAGGAACAGTGTTAATTAAAATGACCCCTTCATGGGTTATCATATACAAATCTAAACACTTGAAAAACATACATCGAAGGAAAAATAAAAGCGTGATGTTTACAGAGGTCCACTACACAGCCATGAAAGTGCAGAAGTAGCTGAAACGGTATATTGCAGAACTACAGAGGCACTTGATGCAGGAGCCGGTTGCACAGCTAGACGTAAAGCCTGGTGTAAGCCCTACGATGGGGTTTGCAGCGTCCAGCGTTACGATAAATATTCACACCTGTTGCACCAACTAAAACTACAATCAGGCGCAGCTGTAGGCCTACATATGTATTTTTGTATTAGTTAAATTACTGTCGACAGAGTGTTAACTAGTGTAAACTTCATTTAAATAATTGTTAGTAAGTGTAGGTGGGCACCGGCTCTTAGTTGAGATCAGCTGGTCTAAGATAAGCATCAATAACTTCTACAAATCTGTTTTTTACAGTGCTTGTAAATGTGCAAATGCGTTTTTGTGCTCCGAAGAGCATCAAAGGTTTCTATTTACAATGTGTTTTTGCAGCGTTGAGGTGTTTCAGTTAGAGTCCTCTCAATACCACTGAAGCGGCACGCCACGCCAGTATGACCAATAACACCATTGTCTGTCTTGCCTGATCGGATCACCCGAGACTAATGCCAATATCATCAGCACATTCAAAACTCTCACCGTGGCTTCATATAGACGAGGAAACTCATTAAAGGTGGGTGTGAGGATGCCTCTCTGATATCCTTGAATGACTGATAGTTCATTTTCCACGTCCTGTAAAGAAAAAAACCTAGTGACATAAATGTACTCACTCTTTACACAGTGCATCCACTAGTCTCAGCCTCGGAAGAGTACGAGGAGGCTGCAGACCTGGAGCAAGGCAGCTCTACGGCCCTGTAGTTCCTGATGCGTCCAGTAGGGGAGGCTGCACAGTATATGAGCCATCAGAACTGAATCAAATCTAGAAGCAAGACGAAAGAGAGGTATGTTAAATACTCGTTAAAGTTATTGGTGTTCAGCAACCGTGCAACAAGTATAATTTATAAGTGATTAGCCAAAGGTTACAATCAATTCATTTCAATATATCAAGAGACATCTTTATAATTTATATTAAAAGACAATATTGATGGTTTGTCTGGCTCAATTATACCTAACCGCGTGTAAGCTGGCCTCATATTCTATCAAGGCCTACTCCCTCTGTCTTACTTGTTTAATTATTTATAATTTTGTTGTTTTCTGTCTCTAGCTTGTGTGCGATGGCCTTTTCTGGTTAGATATTCTTCGAACCGTTTACTCTTTTCACACTGCACATGGATTTTGCAGCAACATTAGAGTACATGTTGGAAATGTATGAACATGCAAAGGACACATTTATAATAGACATGTATGCATGTAAAAAAAATGAGAAGTTAACTGCACACACAAGTATTTTTATTACAGCAAACAACTAAAATAATTTTATATTAACTATGAGGTAGAGTCGGGAGAAATTAATTTTATATTAAGAAAACGAATTAATCAATAATTGATCACAAACATGATAAATCCCACAATAACATTAACCACATTAAACTTTTGTCCCTTATGTTTTGAATGTAAAAATGAGATTTGATTTGAGTTTTTTCTTATAAATGAGATTATCTAATTAAAGTTTATTTGAACTTAATGTGGTTTTTACCATGTTTGTGATTTTTGGTGCTCAATTATTTATGGTGTATCTATTCATATAAAGTTAAGAGATTATTGTAATTGTTTGTTGGCTAATTATTGTGCTGTTCATTGAGCTGTATCTTGACAAAGGCTGCTTGCCTGCTGAAATATTGGAAATAATAGAAATACTTGAGTGAGTGAGCAGTTACACTCTTTCTTCATGCTCTCTTTAACTTGCACCTCACAAAGGTGTGTGGTTTCTCTAGCATTGTATCTACTTAAGGAAATGTAAACGTTCAACATTTCTAATCTTGATAAACTATATTCAGAAAACTGAAATGCAATTCAAATATTAAAATGTATTGAGCATGTTCATATTCATATTGCAGGGATAATATAAAGGAAAAATAATCAAACATGACATCCTGACATTATTTACAATTAACCATTTTCTGTACAACTGTCCAACCTTTGTTTTCTCAGTGAGAGGAGCACTTTGACAGAAGGATAGAACAACACGTAAAGAAGATTAGCTCGGGTCATCGCTGTGTTATTAATAAATAGTGTTAATAAAAAGTTGTTGTTCACAAAAGTTGTATTTTTCTTTTCAGAAGGCTTGAAATTTTAGAAAGGGGTGAATTCTGTTTGCACACATACTGACACAAAATGTATAACCGGAATGCTTTGGATAAAAGCGTCTGATAAATATGTAAATGTTATTTGACCGTATATCATTCTCCCCTACTGGACGCATCAGGAACAACAGGCGCGTAAAACTGGGCCGTAGATCTGCCTTGCTCCGGGTCCCCGTGTAGTGGGCTAAACGTCCGATACATATGGCTCCGAAATCGCCCCCTATACCCTCATTCACTATTCCCTACATTAGTCCACTCATACAGTTCACTTGAAGGAGTGAGTGAAATCGCCCCCTATACCCTCATTCACTATTCCCTACATTAGTCCACTCATACAGTTCACTTGAAGGAGTGAGTGAGATCGCCCCCTATACCCTCATTCACTATTCCCTACATTAGTCCACTCATACAGTTCACTTGAAGGAGTGAGTGAAATCGCCCCCTATACCCTCATTCACTATTCCCTACATTAGTCCACTCATACAGTTCACTTGAAGGAGTGAGTGAAATCGCCCCTATACCCTCATTCACTATTCCCTACATTAGTCCACTCATACAGTTCACTTGAAGGAGTGAGTGAAATCGCCCCTATACCCTCATTCACTATTCCCTACATTAGTCCACTCGTACAGTTCACTCGAAGGAGTGAGTGAAATCGCCCCCTATACCCTCATTCACTATTCCCTACATTAGTCCACTCATACAGTTCACTTGAAGGAGTGAGTGAAATCGCCCCCTATACCCTCATTCACTATTCCCTACATTAGTCCACTCGTACAGTTCACTTGAAGGAGTGAGTGAAATCGCCCTATACCCTCATTCACTATTCCCTACATTAGGTCCACTCATACAGTTCACTTGAAGGGTGAGTGAAATCGCCCCTATACCCTCATTCACTATTCCTACATTAGTCCACTGTACAGTTCACTTGAAGGAGTGAGTGAAATCGCCCCTATACCCTCATTCACTATTCCCTACATTAGTCCACTCATACAGTTCACTTGAAGGAGTGAGTGAAATCGCCCCCTATACCCTCATTCACTATTCCCTACATTAGTCCACTCATACAGTTCACTTGAAGGAGTGAGTGACATCGCCCCCTATACCCTCATTCACTATTCCCTACATTAGTCCACTCGTACAGTTCACTTGAAGGAGTGAGTGAAATCGCCCTATACCCTCATTCACTATTCCCTACATTAGTCCACTCATACAGTTCACTTGAAGGAGTGAGTGAAATCGCCCCCTATACCCTCATTCACTATTCCCTACATTAGTCCACTCATACAGTTCACTTGAAGGAGTGAGTGAAATCGGACACTATGCACCGGAAAAACTGCCGCTTTTGCATAGTTCGCTTGCGGTTTAATAATCATTTGAGACTGCTCCCAGTAGTAAGAGTAAAGGATTTTTCTTGAACTCTGTAACGGAAATTATGTACAAACCTTAATAGTCAATTTACAATTAATTTGTACGTGTGTCGTATCACTGTGCGTTCACACCGCAGGCGGAAGTGGCCGGAAGTCACTCGTTTTCAATGTGATGCTAAGCTAATCATAACTTAGTGAAAGACGTCACTTGTACAAAGTTTGTCTATTTCACTATCATTCACAGTGACTATTCATATTGTAATTATTAGTAATCTGAGGCTGCAGTCGATTACTTTATAAAGATCATTTATGTTCTATATGTCAATATATTGTATATTGTCTTAATATTATTCTAATATCGTTTTGCATAATACTGTGCGGTTTGGAATGATATAACAGTTAGTAATCATTCCTTCTTTCTGTTGATTTTAGAACCACATCCATGTATACCTAATTGCATATTGTGTCGTTTGGAACCACAGAAAGAAATCCCTGTATGCCATACCGTGCTGATTCTGAATCTTAATCATCCAAAAGCCCCGTTCACAGCGCCAGCGACAGAGCGACATGATCACATTCATTTTCAATGGACAGCTGCGACTTCCGGCGACAAGAGCGAGAGTGACCGTTGGCGACGGAATGTGGGCGTGTCAAGCGACACAAGTTAAGAATTGCTCAACTTTAAATAAACACAATATTTTTGTATTTGTCACACACACAATTATACAGAGTATAATAACCAACAGTGAAATTTGTGCTCTGCATTTAACCCATCCAAGTGCACACACACACCTGGAGCAGTGGGGGTATTTCTTATACCTCTCCATATGCTGCTGTTCGTACGTGACACTCACTTTAGCAGTGCAATGCAATGAACACGTGACAAGGGATCAGAGTGTGTGTGTGTGTGTGTGTGTGTGTGTGTTCAGGTAAGAATGCATGCACTCCAGGGACTCCTGTGAGCAGGGCTTTCTGTTGTATATGTTTGGATTGTACAAAACTTTGCTTTAACTTTTCTTTATTAGTCTCTTATTATTTACCATATATTTATTTTAAAGAAATTTAATAAATTATACAACCAAAATGATGTCTTGCTTGTGGTCCAATTTTAACAATCTGACCAAAAATATCCTAATATTCTTCTAACATTTTGAACTTCACACTCTTTATTTGTTGGGCAGGGAAATGATCAAAGATTGTATGTCTATCCCTGTCAGGCTGGTTTTTGGTCTATTCTGGCCGTGTATGCAAACCCTCCCGAACTCGCCATCGACGGCTCTTTCCTTCCTCACTGGTGACCAGGTAACAATCATATTTAACCTGAAGTTTGTCACTGCTGTGAGATTAAAATACTATTAAACGTCTCAACACAGCCGAACTTAACCTCCATTATGCTCAAGCAAGCTTGCCTGGCATTGGCATAACTTAAGCATCATGCAAGTTCTGAAATAACCCCCTAAATTCAAGATAAGAATTGCCACTGAGTATTTATTTGTATTTGTTTATTTATTTGTTTGTGCTTATAAATGAATATAGATAAACATTACACCAGTATAGTGTTATTTTCCAGAATATCCCACTGTCAGTTCAAGGCGCTGAATATCAGTATGACATTTTTTTTATGGGATTTTGGTTAAATCCCTTAAAGCTCGAGATACTTTAACGTTTTATTAAAGATAACATAAAACACACCAGTTACACCACACTCTGGATTTTTTAACGGTTATGTTTCTTTAAAAAGACGGTTGTTAAATGGGACTACATGCGCTGTCAGTGATATCAAACGTCATCACGCAAACAGTTTATCAATTTACGGTATGTTCCATTTATTTATTTTATTTTGTGCTTTGTCTGTCCTGAAAAAGTCTTCGGATGGAACATGCTCGTTTTATCACTTACTGATGCGGAGACTGGTTCGTATCATAAGGTAAACTCATATTACGATTATTACATGTAAACACCACATTTACCGGCTTTACGTGGTGAAAGTGAATCTTTAATGATGCATAGTGCCACGTTAAAATGAAATGTTTAAGGCCAAATTAAGCAGTTAGAAAGCATATAGATTGAGGATTTCTTGAAGCAAGGAAAATAATATTTTGTGTAACCACCCTAACAAAATTAGCTGAAATGTGGTGCTTTTTTCACTAAAATAAGTTTAAACTTACCACATTAAACTCGCTAACTCTGCTGTTATTTAATAGATTAAATGCACTACATTTTATTTTACACAATTTAATTGAATACCTGGGGATACATTTTTTATTAAAATATTCATATTAAGGATTTGTTGACTTTTAATGCGCCTTATTTCGAAATGTACCGAAATACGTGCTTTCAAATGTCCTTTAGTTATGATTATTTCATTTATTCACTGCTTACTATTTCTATCTAATGTCTCATTTCAGTTTTAGTTTGGCTCTAGTTGTGTATTTATTCCAGTTTATATAAAATGGTTGATGTAGCATGGATTATAATTCATATACAGAGTAAACACTGTCCATTGAACGGTAAGTTCAGAAAGGTGTCGGTATCGTGGTGACGCTGAAAATGGGCGACTGTGGTGGTTTATCTTTTAGTTCTGTGGCTTTTATTTAGGCTTCAAAATTCGTCAAAGTAATATTATTTTGTGAATATTATATTGATGGACAAAGCGTGTACATTTCATAAACTATGATTGAACAAAGTTTTTTTTTTGCGATAATCCAAAAACAGTTTCATGCTAACAGCCGATCCAGCTATAAAGTGACGTCATAGTTCGATTTTCGCGGCTCCTCAGAAGCCACGCCCACAGTGGAAAACTGCGTAATCACCAACGGCCCTCTGCGAGCAGAATTAGAACGTCAGTTGGTTTGTGACGTCACAGTCATATGCCAGTATAAAAAGGCGGACTTTGATAAGTTTGATAAATCACTCGCGGTTCGTGCTAGTTGTATTGTTTTCACTTTGCACATCTTGCAGTCAACGCTTGTCGTTTTATTGCTCGTTGCATTCGAGTATTTTCCTCACTTTGCATTTCTTCCAGCCAACGTTCGTTACTATTTCAAAATGCTACTTACGTTGCTAGGACTAATTGCTTTAATTCAAAGAGAGAGGACAAAAGTCAACAACACCCACTCAGGTCAAGAAGAAAACCCAGACCAGAGTGATGGACCACCTGTGAGGAGTCGTGATGATGGTAAATGGTCAAGAATTTAGGAGCTTAGCTGAAGTTCAGTTTTATAAAGTCTGTAATTTAATACAACACAAATTGCACTTCACAAACACGATTCAGAAGCATAAACTCAACACATGTTCAAATTTTAATTTACACAACTGAAATACACAAAGGGAATTTGCAAATCAATATTAATTACATTAAGTGATGTTTTAATGAATTATGACATGACAACTAATTTAATGTCTGAATGTCATGATCTAGTCACACAAATGTTACATGCTAAGGTTACCATGCAAGGTTTGGATGACCTTATTAATATTCATACACCCAACTAATTTAGGAGCTGTAAAGGCACTTTTTTAATGTTTGATTGTTTTTAAACATTTCTCTTATTTAAAAACACAATGGTCATGAACATGCCAGAAAAAAAGACATCCATGCATTGACCAGACATTGACCTATTACTGAACAAATAAAAAAGCAATGCCTCCAAAAAGTAACTTTGTAATTTACAGCAAGCTTATAGTTGGAGTAATATGAGTCTCCGTTAAAATGGATATGCAATATATCATAAGTGTTCTTTTAATGATTATTATATTTTGGTCCAAAGTCTCCCCTTTAGGTCGAGAAGTCGATGACACCGGTAGAGTCTGTGCCACATCCAGCTGTACTGATGGCGTCCTCCAAACTACAGTCTGTGCCACGTCCAGCTGTACTGATGACGTCCTCCAAACTACAGTCTGTGCCACGTCCAGCTGTACTGATGACGTCCCCCAAACTACAGTCTGTGCCACGTCCAGCTGTACTGATGGCGTCCCAAACTACAGTCTGTGCCACGTCCAGCTGTACTGATGGCGTCCCCAAACTACAGTCTGTGCCACGTCCAGCTGTACTGATGGACGTCCCCAAACTACAGTCTGTGCCACATCCAGCTGTACTGATGGCGTCCCCCAAACTATAGTCTGTGCCACGTCCAGCTGTACTGATGGCGTCCCCAAACTACAGTCTGTGCCACGTCCAGCTGTACTGATGGCGTCCCAAACTACAGTCTGTGCCACGTCCAGCTGTACTGATGGCATCCCCAAACTACAGTCTGTGCCACGTCCAGCTGTACTGATGGCGTCCCCCAAACTACAGTCTGTGCCACGTCCAGCTGTACTGATGGCGTCCCCCAAACTACAGTCTGTGCCACGTCCAGCTGTACTGATGGCGTCCCCCAAACTATAGTCTGTGCCACGTCCAGCTGTACTGATGGCGTCCCCAAACTATAGTCTGTGCCACGTCCAGCTGTACTGATGGCGTCCCCAAACTATAGTCTGTGCCACGTCCAGCTGTACTGATGGCATCCCCAAACTATAGTCTGTGCCACGTCCAGCTGTACTGATGGCATCCCCCAAACTATAGTCTGTGCCACATCCAGCTGTACTGATGGCATCCCCCAAACTACAGTCTGTGCCACGTCCAGCTGTACTGATGGCATCCCCCAAACTATAGTCTGTGCCACGTCCAGCTGTACTGATGACGTCTCCCAAACTACAGTCTGTGCCACGTCCAGCTGTAGTGATGACGTCCTCAAACTACAGTCTGTGCCACGTCCAGCTGTACTGGATGGCGTCTCTCCAAACTACAGTCTGTGCCACGTCCAGCTGTACTGGTGGCGTCCCAAACTACAGTCTGTGCCACGTCCAGCTGTAGTGATGATGTCTCCTCAAATACTGTCTGTGCCACGTCCAGCTGTAGTGATGATGTCCCCATTTGGTCACAGCCACGTCCAGCTGTAGACGTCCCATTTGTAGACCGTAGTAGAATGAAGTCTCCCAAGCTATAGTCTGTGCCATGTCCTGCTGTACTGATGACAACAATTCTGCCAGATTACAGTGATGCCATGTCCAGCTGTGCTGATGACAACAACTAAATTAAGTGATGACATCTCATTTTATTCTGGCACATCCAAATTTAGTGATGACGTCCCTCCAAATGCTTTCTCTGCCAAGTCCATATTAAGTGTTGGTGTCCCTCCAGCCAGTTTCCCTGCAATGTCCAGATGTAGCGATGACGTCACTCCAACTTTATTCTCAGTGACATCCAAAAGTATTAATGACGTCCCTCCAGTTTTATTTTATGTGACATCCAAAAGTATTAATGACGTCCCTCAGTCCATTTTGTATTTGACTTGAGTGTTGGCGTCCCTCAGTCTCCAGTCCACGAAACATTAGACTGTAGAGGCAACGTCCCCCAAGCAACAACCTGTGAAGTGCCTGCCTGTAGTGTTGACGTCCCCCAAGCTTCAGCTTGTGCAGCACCTGACTGTAGTGTTTATGCTCTCCAAACTCAGTCAAGCCAGCTACAGGATAATGAGACAACAATTATTGGTTAGTTTGCTACCACCACATAATCCAACACACACACTTTAAGGTTTATGCTTCAGATTGACTTTAATATGCAATTTGATTAAGAGTAGTTAACATGGAAATTGTTTTTTTTCTCAATTAATTCTAGTTTTTAAATAGATGAAGTGCAGTCACTGTGACATTTTATGTCTACATCTCTTATTTATCTTTTAACAGACGTCAATTCACGGCATTATGAAATTGGCAGTCAGCTGGGTAAAGGAGGCTTTGGAACGGTTTATGCAGCGACTCGTTTGGATGATGGCTTACAGGTGTCAGATTGTATTACTTACATTATTTTCTAGCTAATCATTTTGTCTTATTATGCTCTCTCTGTGCAAGCACTCTTCATGTACATTAACTATTTAAAGCACTTGTCCTGTCAGACCTGTTTAGACTATTTAAATTCATGTCTATTCAGGGTTAATGTTTGAAATGATGTGAACTCTGCTGACAAATGAATTGTAATTCTTACACACAATCTGTTTTTGTTTTGTTGATCAGGTGGCGATAAAATTTGCATCCAACAGGAACACAAAGTTCATCAGCATAGTAAGCAGACTGTGCTCTCACTGTTTCTCCTCTCAGTCACTGTTTTCAATCATCTTAAATTAACATTAATCACGGACTCTAAGTGATTTTTCAGTATGCAATCTGCCATTGTCAACAGTTTGTTCTATATCCGTCTAACCATCATAACAACTGTCTTTCTCCTAGGACGGTTATTCTGAACCTCTTCCTCTGGAGGTCGCTTTGCAAATTCTTGCAAACAAAGGCCCCAGAGTTGAGGAAATGATCCAGCTTCTGGACTGGCAGGTGGATCCTGACTTTTACTTTATGGTCCTAGAGCAGCCCGTGCCCTGTCAGTCCTTGTATGAATATATAAAGTGCTACCAGGGCACCATGGAAGAGGACGTGGCACGAGTTATAATGCACCAGGCTATATTCGCAGCTCGAATGTGCTGCCTTCGTGGAGTGTTGCACCGGGACATAAAGCTGGAAAACCTGCTGATCAACCCGGACACACTCGAAGTCAAATTGATTGACTTTGGCTGTGGTGATTTCCTCACCGACGCGGGTTACACGTCCTTTGCTGGTATGTATGACCCGTCAAAGCTGTGAAGTGGGTCTCAAACTCTGGTGATAATGAATATCTAGTTAAAATGCTGTTTTAATGGAATCAAAATCTCTGTCGTCCAGGCACAAGAGAGTACTGCCCTCCTGAATATCTGATGACCGGCCAGTACCACGGGGAACCGGGACAGTGTGGTCACTCGGGATCCTCATGTTTGTGATACTCTTTTGTCAATTTCCAAAGAGACGACACCTGCACAAGATTAATGATAAGAACTGGACCAAAGCTGGCTTGTCAAAAGGTGAGATCTTGATTTTTGATCTTAAATCTGAGCCCAGTGGCTTCATTAAGAATGCTCGACTGTCGATCAAAGAGATCAGGTGTGAAGTTCACGTAATAATCAGACATCTCTCTTCTTTCTGCACAGAGTGCTGTGATTTAATTCGTCGTTGTCTGCAGATCGACCCGAAGCAGCGGATTGAACTGGGGAAACTCGGTCTCCACGACTGGTTTATGGTAAATACATTCTGATGATTTTGATTTAGTTTGGTTTAATTATCAGTCTATGGACATTAGCTTTCTTTATACACGGTTTTCTTTTCCTATGTGCTGTAACTGTCATACGGTCAGTCTCATGCGTGCACAGATGACACGTTGCAGCACTGTATGTTTTGTTTAGACCTTCTGAAATGATTTTACCGGTTCTTAAACATCCCATTTTTTACTCCCAGAATGTTACTTCTTGTTGTGCATTTCTTTTCTATGCTGTTTGTGTATTTTGACACTAAACCTGATTTCTGTTGTTTCAGACTGCAGACAAACAGAATAACAACAACACAATAATGGGTGAGTTTGGTACCATAAGCCTAACATACAACACACACACACACACACACACACACACACACACACACACACACACACACAGTCTTTACACGGACTTTAATATGTACATTTTAAGAATAGTTCATAACACAGAAACTGACTTATTCAGCATTCAACAAGATTGAATTTACATTTATATAAATGTGTGTAAGGTGAAGGTTTGTATATTACACAGAAAAAACACTTATATATTTATTTTTTAACTAATATAGTTTCCTTAAATAGTTCTGTAGTGTGTCAGTATTTTAAAGCACAGATACTTAATGTAGTCAAAATCAATATGACTCAGATAAATAGTTAAAGTAGTTTTAGATGAAGTAATTGCTGTCACTGATTGAATTTTGTCAACATCATATCTTGGAACAGACATCAGTTCATGCCGTTATGTAATCGGCTGTCAGCTGGGTGAAGGAGGCTGTGGAACCGTTTATGCAGCGACTCGTTTGGAGGATGATCAAAAGGTATCCGTTTTCATTACTATCTCGAATAGAATAACTTGATGATTGTCCTATATTATAGTCATCTGAGTAACGCAAGCACTCTAAATGTATTGTCAGACCTGTTTAGACATGCTCTACATGTTTTATTTAGATTCATGATGAACGTCTGTTCAGGGTTAATGTTTGAAATGTTGTGACCTGAATGAATTGTAACGTCTCTTTTTTTGTTTTGTTGATCAGGTGGCGATAAAAGTCGTCTCCAGCAGGAACACAAAGTTCATCAGCATTGTAAGTAGGCGGTGTTCTTGCTGTTTCTCGTCTCATCTCATATTAACATTAATCATAGACTGTAAATTATTCGCCAATCTGTCGTTGTCAAGAGTTTGTCCAGGACTGGTTTTAGCCGTCTAACCATCATAATAACTGTGTTTCTTGTAGAACGGTTGTTCCAAGCCTCTTCCTCTGGAGGTCGCTTTGTTAATTCTTGCAAACGAAGGCCCCAGGGTTGAGGAAATCATCCAGCTTCTGGGCTGGCGGCTGGAGTCTGACCACTACATTTTGGTGTTAGAGCGGCCCGTTCCTTTGAGGAACTGAATTGGTTTCTCCTGCAACACATGGTTACCATTGAAGAAGGCGTGGGTCATCATGCGCCAGGCAACATTCGCAGCTCAAACATGCTGCAGACGTGGAGTGTTGCACCGGGACATAAAGCTGGAGAACCTGCTGATTAACCCGGACACACTCGAAGTCAAATTAACTGGCTTTGGCTGTGCTGATTTCCTCACTGATGCGGCGTACACGTCCTTTGCTGGTATGTATGACCCCTCAAAGGTTATAGTGGGTCTTCACACAGGACTCTGAGTGAATCAAGCTCTCGTGAAGCATCATGGAATGGGATCCACTGTTGTGAATCACATGCATTCTTGAATAGTAATGGTTCAATTAAAACTATGTTAATGTAAACAAAATCTCTGTCGTCCAGGCACAAGAGAGTACTGCCCTCCTGAGTATCACATGACCGGCCAGTACCACGGGGAACCGGGGACAGTGTGGTCACTCGGGATCCTCTTGTTTGTGGTCTTGTGTGGGGATTTCCCAAACAGACGAGACCTGCGCATGATCAACGGCAACAACTGGACCAAAGATGGCTTGTCGGAAGAATGCAGCGATTTTATTCGCTGCTGTCTGCAGATCGATCCGAAGCAGCGGATTGAACTCGAGAAACTCAGTCTCCACGAATGGTTTACGGTAAGTACATCTGGATGATATTTTTCAGACTATACACATTAGCTTTTATTGCAAGCGTCATATAGTCAGATGATACATTTTAATGCTGAATGTTTATACTTTATACATTTCCATTGTTTATTACTAATACGCTGCCTCACTTCGATTTGTTTTTATAAGCTGTGTAATGTATTTAAACCGTAAACCTGATTTCTGAGTTTCCTTGTTTTTGTTTCAGATAAGAAGAAATGAGGGGAGCAAAAGAAAATAGTGTAAGTAATGACAGGAAGTTCAGTGACGGCCATGACAGGAAGTTCAGTGACGGCCATGACAGGAAGTTCAGTGACGGCCATGACAGGAAGTTCAGTGACGGCCATGACAGGAGGTTCAGTGACGGCCATGACAGGAAGTTCAGTGACGGCCATGACAGGAAGTTCAGTGACGGCCATGACAGGAAGTTCAGTGACGGCCATGACAGGAAGTTCAGTGACGGCCATGACAGGCAAACATTATATCATCATAATATACTAAATCTATTAAAGAATAACAGATAAGTATATAAATAGGTGCTTAAAATATCATTAAATTAAAAAGAGCACTGCTATTTTTGTATTATTACATTTAATATAAAACGTTTACTGTTATTTTTCATTCATATCATTAAATAAATATAAAAGTGCATGGGACAAATTCTATTTTATATAACAATATAGTTTATAATATATAAAATTCAACAAAAAATTATATATTACAAATATAAAGGTATTAAAAATAATAACATAAATAAAAAGGTGCATAAACATAAAAAGCAGCATAAAATGTAATTACATTTTCTAGAACAACCTTATAGTTTATAATATTTATATTATATACATTTGTGAATAAATGATATATAAATATATATGTGTGTGTGTTTATGTATTTATAGCTTTTATACACGTCTCAAAACGTGAGATCTAAGCAGGTAAACATTTCATATTTGACAATTGTGTTATGATCTAAATGTTAAACGACTGACTAATATCCAGCTGGATATTCTGAGCAACTAATGGTTAATATTTAAATGCATGTCTTCTGTATGACGTGCAGACCCAAGAAATCAAGAGGTATACGCTCTTAAAAAGGTACTTTAAGGAACCATTTAGACACAAAGCTTCTTCTGTGGCATCATGAAGAGTGTAAGCTTTACCTGCAAACTAGATAAAGCCCATAATAAATACTTTAAACAAATATATTGGGAATTATACCTAAATGGCATCTTCTTCTTTATGAACTGCAGGAACTGGATCGATGATGGTTTGGCAGCATGAACAACACTTTAAACTGTTCAGGTTTGGACCGACGTGAGGCGAGTACAGTTATCGTTTGTTTCTTGTGAATAACTTTAATATTTCACTGAGGTCACTTCTCTTACTCTGATGGAAAACAGCCCGGTCCACGGAGCTGGTTCCTGCTGGTCTGCTGGTTTAGAGGGGATTTTGGTCACTTGTCCTAGTCCTAGCAAACCCAGTCTTGACCGTTTTTTCAGGAGGTTGTTTATTAAACAAGCAGCTCTTTTGATATATCTTGTGATATAAATACAGATGTAATAGAATGTGTTTTGTCATTTAAGAGTTCGGTCTAATCTGGGATTCTTGCCGGATCAACTGGAAGTTCCTTGTGAAGAACAGAGGACACGTGACGATGAACATTACAAATGTGCAATTATAAGAACATTAGAATATGAATGCTGAGAATATGGTAAGTGCAGATTTACTGGATTAAATAACTGGTATTGCTAGAGTGAAATATATTACATGACATAGCATCTTATTTCTGTTTTTCATGAACAAACCTCCGTGTATTATGTATGTTAGGCATCAGGGCCTGAAATTAACACCCGACCACGCACCAAATGCGGGTGAATTTTGCAATTGGCAGGTAAAACTGTCAATCTACCTGCCACATTGGCGGGTAGCCAATGAGAATTGAGTGATTCATTAGTTGTTGTTTTTTGCGTCTGTTGTTTTTTTTTTTTAAGTCCGCCATTTCGTTGGATTTTAGCTCAAAATGTGGCGGCACATTACTGGGGTAAAGAGGCCAGCTGAAACGAACAACCAACAAAAGAGGAGGATGAGTCAAAGAAAAGTAAAAGACGACGCTTTAATACGGCGGACAATTGGCGACAACGGCAAGGTTCGTGAGTGGCTGATTTATGACCGCAGTACAGACGAAATGTACTGCAGTGACTGCCGTATGTATGGCTCAGAGAAAGCCAAGTCAAATCCTTTTGTAATCGGGACTAAAAACTTAAAATTGGAAGCAATTATGGACCACGAGTCATCAAAAAGCCACCTACACACAATAAGTTGCAAAATATCAAAGACTGCGCTTCCGGAGGAGACCGCTGCGGTCAAGGCACTGACGTTCATGAAAAAGATTAAAAAAATATATAGTCTAAGAGTTATTATTACTTATAATGATTCCGTTAATAACTTGACAGCACTTAAATATGTATTCTTACAAGTTAAAGAATAATGTTTGTGTGATTTCTATTTTTCACATTTATGAGGCAAAAAAACACAACAAAAAAAAACTGGCTGGTAAAAAGTTACTGTGGCAGGTGGTCAAAAAAGTTAACTTCAGGCCCTGTTAGGCATTACCAAACCATAGATGCTCATTATTCATATTTTGTATCAATAATTAGGTTATGTCTTAAGTGAACATAAACAGTTAAAGTAGCAAACAATATAAAAAGTGACAGCCACTTTCAATTTTTCTATTTGTGCCACATACTAAATATGGATTGTGAGTTATTGACAGAAAATAAGGTGTTAAAACAGTGAGGACAACATTCACTATAAAGATTTGAATCCTTTAGAAGTGAAAGTTTTCAAGCAGACTAATAAATAAACTGCTGCTGATATTATAGTAGCAATTTATTCATAGAGGGACAGTGTTAATTAAAATGATCCCTTCATGGGTTATCATATACAAATCTAAACACTTGAAAAACATACATCGAAGGAAAAATAAAAGCGTGATGTTTACAGAGGTCCGCTACACAGCCATGAAAGTGCAGAAGTAGCTGAAACGGTATATTGCAGAACTACAGAGGCACATGATGCAGGAGCCGGTTGCACAGCTAGACGTAAAGCCTGGTGTAAGCCCTACGATGGGGTTTGCAACGTACAGCGTTACGATAAATATTCACACCTGTTGCACCAACTAAAACTACAATCAGGCGCAGCTGTAGGCCTACATATATATTTTTGTATTAGTTAAATTACTGTCGACAGAGTGTTAACTAGTGTAAACTTCATTTAAATTATTGTAAGTAAGTGTAGGTGGGCACCGGCCCTTAGTTGAGATCAGCTGGTCTAAGATAAGCATCAATAACTTCTACAAATCTGTTTTTTACAGTGCAATGCTTGTAAATGTGCCAGTGCGTTTTTGTGCTCCGAAGAGCATCAAAGGTTTCTATTTACAATGTGTTTTTGCAGCGTTGAGGTGTTTCAGTTAGAGTCCTCTCAATACCACTGAAGCGGCACGCCACACCAGTATGACCAATAACACCATTGTCTGTCTTGCCTGATCGGATCACCCGAGACTAATGCCAATATCATCAGCACATTCAAAACTCTCACCTCTGCTTCATATAGACGAGGAAACTCCTTAAATGTGGGGATGAGGATGAAGAAAAAACCCTTGTGACATAAATGTACTCACTCTTTACACAGTGCATCCACTAGTCTCAGCCTCAGAAGAGTACGAGGAAGCTGCAGACCTGGAGCAAGGCAGATCTACGCCCCTGTAGTTCCTGATGCGTCCAGTAGAGGAGGCTGCAGACCTGGATCAAGGCAGCTCTACGGCCCTGTAGTTCCTGATGCGTCCAGTAGAGGAGGCCGCACAGTATATGAGCCATCAGAACTGAATCAAATCTAGAAGCAAGACGAAAGAGAGGTATGTTAAATACTCGTTAAAGTTATCGTTGTTCAGCAACCGTGCAACAAGTATAATTTATAAGCGATTAGCCAAAGTTAGCAATCAATTCATTTCAATATATCAAGAGACATCTTTATAATTTATATGCAAAGACAATATTGATGGTTTGTCTGGCTCAATTATACCTAACCGCGTGTAAGCTTGCCTCATATTCTATCAAGGCCTACTCCCTCTGTCTTATTTAATAAATTTTGTTGTTTTCTGTCTCTAGCTTGCGTGCGATGGCCTTTTCTGGTTAGATATTCTTCGAACCGTTTACTCTTTTCACACTGCACATGGATTTTGCAGCAACATTAGAGTACATGTTGGAAATGTATGAACATGCAAAGGACAGATTTATAATAGACATGTATGCATGTAAAAAAAAAAAGGAGAAGTTAACTGCACACACAAGTATTTTTATTACAGCAAACAACTAAAATAATTTTATATTAACTATGAGGTAGAGTCGGGAGAAATTAATTTTATATTAAGAAAACGAATTATTCACTATCAATAATTGATAAATCCCACATTAACATTAACCACATTAAACTTTTGTCCCTTATGGTTTGAATGTAAAAATTTGATTTGATTTGAGTTTTTTCTTATAAATGAGATTATTTAATTTGAACTTAATGTGGTTTTTACCATGTTTGTGATTTTTGGTGCTCAATTATTTATGGTGTATCTATTCATATAAAGTTAAGAGATTATTGTAATTGTTTGTTGGCTAATTATTGTGCTGTTCATTGAGCTGTATCTTGACAAAGGCTGCTTGCCTGCTGAAATATTGGAAATAATAGAAATACTTGAGCGAGTGAGCAGTTACACTCTTTCTTCATGCTCTCTTTAACTTGCACCTCACAAAGCTGTGTGGTTTCTCTAGCATTGTATCTACTTAAGGAAATGTAAACGTTCCCCATTTCTAATCTTGATAAACTATATTCAGAAAACTGAAATGCAATTCATGTATTGAGCATGTTCATATTCATATTGCAGGGATAATATAAAGGAAAAATAATCAAACATGACATCCTGACATTATTTACAATTAACCATTTTCTTTACAACTGTCCAACCTTTGTTTTCTCAGTGAGACGGAGCATTTTGACAGAAGGATAGAACAACACGTAAAGAAGATTAGCTCGGGTCATCGCTGTGTCATTAATAAATAGTGTTAATAAAAAGTTGTTGTTCACAAAAGTTGTATTTTTCTTTTCAGAAGGCTTGAAATTTTAGAAAGGGGTGAATTCTGTTTGCACACATACTGACACAAAATGTATAACCGGAATGCTTTGGATAAAAGCGTCTGATAAATATGTAAATGTTATTTGACCGTGTATCATTCTCCCCTACTGGAACAACAGGCGCGTAAAACTGGGCCGTAGATCTGCCTTGCTCCAGGTCTGCAGGTCCCCGTGTAGTGGACTAAACGTCCGATACATATGGCTCCGATATCGCCCCCTATACCCTCATTCACTATTCCCTACATTAGTCCACTCATACAGTTCACTTGAAGGAGTGAGTGACATCGCCCCCTATACCCTCCTTCACTATTCCCTACATTAGTCCACTCATACAGTTCACTTGAAGGAGTGAGTGACATCGCCCCCTATACCCTCATTCACTATTCCCTACATTAGTCCACTCATACAGTTCACTTGAGGGAGTGAGTGAAATCGCCCCCTATACCCTCATTCACTATTCCCTACATTAGTCCACTCATACAGTTCACTTGAAGGAGTGAGTGAAATCGGACACTATACCCTCATTCACTATTCCCTACATTAGTCCACTCATACAGTTCACTTGAAGGAGTGAGTGACATCGCCCCCTATACCCTCATTCACTATTCCCTACATTAGTCCACTCATACAGTTCACTTGAAGGAGTGAGTGAAATCGCCCCCTATACCCTCATTCACTATTCCCTACATTAGTCCACTCATACAGTTCACTTGAAGGAGTGAGTGAAATCGCCCCCTATACCCTCATTCACTATTCCCTACATTAGTCCACTCATACAGTTCACTTGAAGGAGTGAGTGAAATCGGACACTATACCCTCATTCACTATTCCCTACATTAGTCCACTCATACAGTTCACTTGAAGGAGTGAGTGAAATCGCCCCTATACCCTCATTCACTATTCCCTACATTAGTCCACTCATACAGTTCACTTGAAGGAGTGAGTGAAATCGCCCCTATACCCTCATTCACTATTCCCTACATTAGTCCACTCATACAGTTCACTTGAAGGAGTGAGTGAAATCGCCCCCTATACCCTCATTCACTATTCCCTACATTAGTCCACTCATACAGTTCACTTGAAGGAGTGAGTGAAATCGCCCCCTATACCCTCATTCACTATTCCCTACATTAGTCCACTCATACAGTTCACTTGAAGGAGTGAGTGACATCGCCCCCTATACCCTCATTCACTATTCCCTACATTAGTCCACTCATACAGTTCACTTGAAGGAGTGAGTGAAATCGCTCATACCCTCCTTCACTATTCCTACATTAGTCCACCCACAGTTCACTTGAAGGAGTGAGTGAAATCGCCCCCTATACCCTCATTCACTATTCCCTACATTAGTCCACTCATACAGTTCACTTGAAGGAGTGAGTGAAATCGCCCCCTATACCCTCATTCACTATTCCTGCATTAGTCCACTGTGCAGTTCACTTGAAGGAGTGAGTGAAATCGCCTATACCCTCATTCACTATTCCTACATTAGTCCACTCCATACAGTTCACTTGAAGGAGTGAGTGAAATCGCCCCTATACCCCTCATTCACTATTCCCTACATTAGTCCACTCATACAGTTCACTTGAAGGAGTGAGTGAAATCGCCCTATACCCTCATTCACTATTCCCTACATTAGTCCACTCATACAGTTCACTTGAAGGAGTGAGTGACATCGCCTATACCCTCATTCACTATTCCCTACATTAGTCCACCCATACAGTTCACTTGAAGGAGTGAGTGACATCGCCCCTATACCCTCATTCACTATTCCCTACATTAGTCCACCCATACAGTTCACTTGAAGGAGTGAGTGACATCGCCCCTATACCCTCATTCACTATTCCTCACATTAGTCCACTAATACAGTTCACTTGAAGGAGTGGAGTGAAATCGCCCCTATACCCTCATTCACTATTCCCTACATTAGTCCACTCCATACAGTTCACTTGAAGGAGTGAGTGACATCGCCCCCTATACCCTCATTCACTATTCCCTACATTAGTCCACTCATACAGTTCACTTGAAGGAGTGAGTGAAATCGGACACTATACCCTCATTCACTATTCCCTACATTAGTCCACTCATACAGTTCACTTGAAGGAGTGAGTGAAATCGCCCCTATACCCCTCATTCACTATTCCCTACATTAGTCCACTCATACAGTTCACTTGAAGGAGTGAGTGAAATCGCCCCTATACCCTCATTCACTATTCCCACATTAGTCCACTCAGACAGTTCACTTGAAGGAGTGAGTGAAATCGCCCCTATACCCTCATTCACTATTCCCTACATTAGTCCACTCGTACAGTTCACTTGAAGGAGTGAGTGAAATCGGACACTATACCCTCATTCACTATTCCCTACATTAGTCCACTCATACAGTTCACTTGAAGGAGTGAGTGAAATCGGACACAATGCACCATAAAAACTGCCGCTTTTGCATAGTTCGCTTGCGGTTTAATAATCATTTGAGACTGCTCCCAGTAGTAAGAGTAAAGGATGTATCTTGAACTCTGTAACGGAAATTATGTACAAACCTTAATAGTCAATTAACAATTAATTTGAACGTGTGTTGTATCACTGTGCGTTCACACCGCAGGCGGAAGTGGCCGGAAGTCACTCGTTTTCAATGTGATGCTAAGCTAATCATAACTTAGTGAAAGACGTCACTTGTACAAAGTTAGTCTATTTCACTATCATTCACAGTGACTATTCATATTGTAATTATTAGCAATCTGAGGCTGCAGTCGATTACTTTATAAAGATAATTTCTGTTCTATTGTTAATATATTGTCCTTATATTAATCTGATATCGTTTGAATGTCTTTTAGCGTGTGTGCATAATACTGTAACGTACTATTTGGGATGATATAACGTTAACAGTTAGTAATCATTCCTTCTTTCTGTTGATTTTAGAACCACATCCATGTATACCTAATTGCATATTGTGTAGTTTGGAACCACAGAAAGAAATCCCTGTATGCCATACCGTGCTGATTCTGAATCTTAATCATCCAAAAGCCCCGTTCACACCGCCAGCGACAGAGCGACATGATCACATTCATTTTCAATGGACAGCTGCGACTTCCGGCGAGAGTGACCGTTGGCGACGGAATGTGGGCGTGTCAAGCGACACAAGTTAAGAATTGCTCAACTTTAAATAAATACAATATTTTTGTATTTGTCACATACACTATTATACAGAGTATAATAACCAACAGTGAAATTTGTGCTCTGCATTTAACCCATCCAAGTACACACACACCTGGAGCAGTGGACACACACACACACACACACACACACCTGGAGCAGTGGGCTGCCGAGGCTGCGGCGTCCGGGGAGCAGTCGGGGGTTCGGTGCCTTGCTCAAGGGTCTCACCTCAGATTCGAACCCACGACGTTACAAGTCCGACGCTCTATCCATTAGGCCACGACTGCCCCTTTATGCAAATGAACAGTGAATTTCGCGAGCGACAACCAATAGGAGTGAAGATTCTGTCAGCGGCGCTCTACGTCACCGTCTCGAGTGCACGCAAAACAGGACAGATTTCCGGAGCGATCTCACTATTTTAAATGATTTGACTGAAACAACGTGGAAAATAAAATGTTTGTAGTCTAAAGTGAGTTTGAGTCATACATTGATAGTTCGTGTTGTTAATTATATGATGCAGTGAGAAGTTCAGCACCACTTAATGATTTAATGCACTTATGAAGTTTATTTAACAGCAGAATGATATTTTTATTTATTTTAAGTCTAATTCCTAGTCAGATTAGAAAGATATCTTAGTTTTACCGGTGATGTATATAGTTAGTTAACTAAGATATCTTTCTAATCTGACTAGGAATTAGACTTAAAATAAATAAAAATATAATTCTGCTGTTATCTTAGTTTTACCGGTGATATATATAGTTTGTGATTGTATTTTGTAAAGATATGTCCAGACGTGCGGTCTACCAATAACATTAGAGCGACAGCAGTGACGCTACAAGCATCTTCACACAGTACAGAGTCTAGCGACATACAGCGAAAACAATCGCTTTGTCAACTCTGTGATTAAAAATCACAACAATCTAACCTTTCATTGAAGAATAAGAATTTGAAATGGGAGGAAATATTATGAAATAAAAAAATTATCTAATACACATTGGCCACAATTAACGGCACCCTTTTAATCAATGCTTTTGTAACAGCTCTAAATGTTCTCCTATAACGCCTGATGAGGTCAGAGAACACCTGATGAGAGATCAGAGATCATTCCTTCATCCAGAATCACTCCAGATCTTCAGATTCACAGATCCATGACGGTGCTTCTTCAGTTCACTCATCTTCTACAGGGTTCAGGTCAGAGAACACCTGACGAGAGATCAGAGACCATTCCTTCATCCAGAATCACTCCAGATCTTCAGATTCACAGATCCATGACGGTGCTTCTTCAGTTCATTTCACTCATCTTCTACAGGGTTCAGGTCAGAGAACACCTGACGAGAGATCAGAGATCATTCCTTCATCCAGAATCACTCCAGATCCTTTAGATTCACAGATCCATGACGGTGCTTCTTCAGTTCACTCACTCATGTTCTACAGGGTTCAGGTCAGAGGACTGGGATGGCCATCGCAGAAGCTTGGTGTTGTGCTCAGTGACCGAAAAGGTTGTGTTATTTTTGAGGTTTGTGTACCTCAAAATGTGTACCTTTGATGTGTAACAGAGTCAGTTAATTATTGATTTGTTTATCTGTTGGTATTTGATAGAATCCATAATGCCATGTGTTCCTGTGGCTCAGTGGTAGAGCATTGTGTTAGCAGTGCAAAAGGTTGTGGGTTTAATTCCCAGGGAACACACTTACTCATAAAAAATGTATAGTCTGAATGCACTGTAAGTCACTTTGGATAAAAGCATCAACTAGATGCATAAATGCAAATGTATCTAAACAAGATGTCCAGGACCTCCTCAGAAATATTAGCCCACGACATAAAAAATACAGCAGTATATTTCAGGGCCGGCTCTAGGCATGGGCAGGGGTGGGATAAGCCCACCCAAACGTCTGTCTTGCCCTCCCAATCAGAATGCAGGTAAAGACAGCGTGACTCATTTCTACGATTTGTGTATTGATTAAAAGCAATCTGAGGCGGGCTCTGTGTTGAGAAGTTCGAGTAAGGGCTGTAGAATGCCCCGACCAATCACAAAATAACACCAGTACAATTGCAGTATTTTGATTGGCTGAAAGCAACGCCGCGGTTTACACTCACGAAGCGGGCGGCTTCAGTGACGGAGAAGCAGACGCTGTCAGTATCGCAAGCGATAAAGAGTGTTACAAAGTCATAGTATTTGCGTGTAAATGCAATGCATAGATTTCTGGTGCCTATAAAGAAGCCTAGTGTCTCCAGCAGCAGTGACCATGGTGTGGCTGCTGTTGCTTCACAAACTCCAACTTCCCAGAGTAGATACCAAAGTGTAAAAATACTGTATGATATAAATATTATAAAAAATATCTATCTATCAACAATTGCCCACCCAGGATATCTGTCCGCCCACCTATTTATAGCTGGCAAGAACCGGGCCTGGTATATTTAATTGTACACATGGGGTACTTTTTACCCCTGTGTTCACCAAACCCATCTTGAGTGTTTGCTGCTAAAAAGCTCATTTTTAAGTTTCATCTGAGCATAGAAGCAAGTCCCATTTGAAGTTCCAGTCGTGTCTGATAACTGAATATGCTGGAGATAGTTTTTGGATGAGCTAGGATAATGTTTCTTGAAACCCTCCCAAACAACATGTGGTGATGTAGAGGCTGTTTGACAATTTGTAAAAAGGTTTTCTGACCCCGAGACTCAACTATTTTCTCTATAACTCTCCTCCTCGCCATGCATTAGGACGGTATAGACACACGTCCTCTTTCAGGCAGATTCATAATGTTTTCATGTTGTAAATTCTTTATTGTTGCCCTGATGGTGGAAATGGTAATTTCCCTCGCTCTAGCTCTTTTCTTAAAAACACTTCACTAAGTTGTGAAGCTCAATTATCTTTTGCTGCACATCAGAAATATATTCTTCGGTTTTTCTCATTGTGATGATGATTAACTCTCTATGGTACGCATTATGTACTAACCATGAAATATGTTTTTCAAATAAATTATACAAATCAAAAGAGACTTTGATTTTTGTTTTGTTTTAGGAAAATGTTGCTACATTGTGTTCCACTAAAGACAGGTTTGGAAAGACGTGAGGGCGAGTAAAAGCTGATAAATCGTCCCGGCCCACCACGCTGGTTTCTGTTGAGCTGGTTTGATGGTTTTAACCACTTTTCCTGCTACAGCTAGCTGCAGAATCGTGGTTTTTCTGCAGAGTGTTTATTGTCTAAATGATCACGAATGTAATCGGTTGTAGAAGGGGTCGGTCGAGCATCAGTGTCTTGATGTTTTGATGTGGCATATACTGGTGTGCAAAACCCTCCCATATTTGAGCAGACATAAAAGGCAGATTTTCATTCTGTTCATTCTTGTTCCGTCACAAGATGCATCTACGAGTGTCCATCGTTCTTCTTTTCATTCTTCTCACTGGAGGTACAGAAAACATACTTCATATATTTAGTGATGTAAATAGATGACACTGAATGTCTCTCTGTCTGTTTGTCATTTAAGGATTCTCTCAAAACTGTAATGATTGCCAGGATCAACAAAGTGATACTTGTATAAAAAATAAAGCATGTAATGATAAACATACCATGTGTGCAAGTACAAAAACAGTAGAGGACTTTGGTAAGTTGGGTATGATAAAGTGCACTTTTACTGTTATAATTTACTGGTGATGTTTTGTTTTATTCTTTTAAAATCAAGAGTTTAGGACAAAACATTTATTTGAAAGCATGAAGGACATTTTTGTAACTGGTAACTGGTTGCCATTTCTTGTTTTTCACTATTTTTGCTATTTTAAATGTGAGTATTCCATGTTTTATTGTAATATGTTATTTCAAAATTGTATTAGGCATGTCATATGAAACACCTTGTCAACCCAACTTATTTCACTTAGCCATTTAAGAGTTATATAGTGCTAGCTTGTTGTTGTTTGTTGTGATAGGACGGTATAGAAACCTGACAGAGGAATGGGTACGGATCGGAAACTGGACTCGCCTAAAGCGCAAGCAAGCTACGTGTAGCATGACAGGTATAGAGCTAGGATTCTGGGATCCATCTATTGATAGCCATTTAAAACTATAGATATTTTCTCTTTTGAATTTTTCTTCAAGTTTCACTATATTATAAATAAACTGTTTACTCCAAACCCTAATATTTACTCCAGTGTGAATCACTCCAGTGCCATTCTTCTCTTTTTTATGTAGCTCGCCGGAAGGAAAGCTTTTCTTGGAGCTGTGCTATGCCACACGAATGTAAAAGCTGGTCTTTTAGCACAGGCTGCTGGAGAAAGATGTTTTATGCCCAGTGCTGTAACAACAATTTGTGCAATCAAAAAAAGGCGACAGGTATCATTCTTCATTTGACTATGAAACCAAGTGTACGACAGTTGAAAAATATATTTATTTTTACTGAATACTAAAGGATAAACAACATGATTTGTGTAGAAAATAAAAACATGTATATTTATGTTTTTTACATTAAAAAGCATTAAGATACTTTTTGGAATGCTATGGATTTATATAATAAATCTGGAATAAATCTCATAATTCTTTAGTGCACTTAAATGATAATCCGGCAGCTGAGGAAATGTTGTTTGATTGCAAAGCAATATTTTATTCACAAATCTTGCAGGTTTTTCTTCAACCTCTCGTAATGCCAATGGAAAGAAATGTTTCACTTGTGATGACGAGGGCTGCTCAAAAGTAATGAGTTGTTGGGGGGATGAAAACCACTGCTTTACTACAAAAGCAAATGGTCAGAATGTAGTTTTCTTCTCATGAACTGTTATTTCCCTATATGAAGTTTGACCTATAGCTAACAATGAATTGAATCAAAGGTCTTTTAAATTCTTTGAATACAGTAGATGTGTGTGGCACTTGACTTCTGTTTTCTTACATGTTAATAGAAACTTTAAAGGCTATCAAAGGATGTGCATCGAAATCTGCCTGTGGTCGGGTGCTTGGACGGATTTTAGAATCGTATGGGAACATCACATGTTGTTCAGGTTACCTGTGTAACGGTGCTGAGAGCGTCACTCAGAGCGTGCTGTTCCTCTGCTGTTCTCTGTTCTCCTTCATCCTGCTGCACTAAATCATTCTACAATCAGACACTCTGTACTGAATATAGAGCTTGTATAGAGCGTCTCATGTTGTTCAGGTTACCTGTGTAACGTGCTGAGAGCGTCACTCAGAGCGTGCTGTTCCTCTGCTGTTCTCTCCTTCATCCTGCTGCACTGAACCCAGCAGCTCAGACACTCTACTGAATATAGAGCTTGTATAGAGCGTCTCATGTTGTTCAGGTTATCTGTGTAACAGTGTTAATAGTGTCACTCAGAGCGTGCTGTTCCTCTGCTGTTCTCTCCTTCATCCTGCTGCACTGAACCCAGAAACAATGATTCTCACATCAGCATTTTAATAAATTACTGCATTATAAAGAAAGATGTTATTGCCTGAAATCATTTGATTAAAAACATGATGTAAGAACCTTAAAAAAGGCTTCATTTAGGCGTGGGAATACACTGAACGTTTAAGTATTCTTAAAAACTTCATACAAACTCCAGTGCTGCGAACACAGATGCTAAGAAGTGTTCCTGTGGCTCAGTGGTAGAGCATTGCGTTAGCAGCGCAAAGGTTGTGGGTTCGATTCCCAGGGAACACACATACTGACAATACAAATGTATAGCCTGAATTAGTTACTTTGGATAAAAAGCTCTGCTAAATGCATAAATGTAAGAAATACTGAAATTAAAGTGCATTTTTCAATTAAATGTTTCAGGTTAATTGTTTTTTTTTGTGGTAATATAAGACTAATAGAAGTAATAGAAGAAGACTATATAAAAAATAAGCATTTTAATGGAGATTACAGACATTTGGACCCAACAACACGTACAAATAAAGGTGTTTTATTGGCATGTATGCGTTCATGAAGAACCTCTAATATCCATGAAATCTTTTCATTCCACAATTTTTTTTTGAATAAAGTTTCTTTAGATTATCTAAATATTTTTCACACTAAAAGTGGTTCTTCTAAGAGTGTACCATAGGTTCTTTGAAGATTGGTTCTTCCATGGCATCGCTGCAAAAATATATTTCTGGCCCTTTATTTTTAAAATATTGCATAATTATAAGCTTAGCAATCAAACATCAGTTTCAAACATCTTCCAGAAGCTGTGCTTTTGTTATTGCTTCCTTAAATTAATTGTATGCTTATTGTATTCTTGATTTGGATATCGTTAGATATCTTTAAAAGTTTGAAATGAGGAACATCATAAATATATATAATTAAATGCTCACATGTACGTTAGACATTTAGCAATTATTCAGAGAAATGTAGGTTACAAGAAGCTAAGAGGTTTTTAGTGAAACCCACATAACCACTGACACACACACACACACACACACACACACACACACACACACACACACACACACACACACACACACACACACACATGCAGACACACACACACACACACACACACATGCAGACACACACACACACACACACACACACACACAGACACAGACATGCACACCACATATATCCACATGTTCATTGTAACACGCAGGTCTTTGTTTTTCAGTGGTTGGGACTTTCCACTCACCACAATTTGTCTCAGTGTTGGACTTGAAATGAAACCCTCACTCGGTTGGTTTAAACTCTACCCATCAGTGGTGGATATTGTGATTGAAACTTATAGACTTGTGCCTAAAACACACCGAGTGCAATTCATTTCTACTAAATTGTAATTGAGATATTTGTGAATTAGATCAAGTAAATGACCATTGGTGAAATAGTCCTCACCTCCAGGTATTTTAATAAAGGTGCTCACTATAACTGTAACTATAACTGCTTGTTCTCCATCATTACATACTCGTGGATGAGACATGCAGTGAAGCATGTGAAATAGGCCTGAATCAATGCAGCACATAACTGCCAGAATGTAAAATGAGTTATGCATTTGAGTAATATGAGTTATGCGTTTAAATGGTTTCGTTTTCGTTTGTTCTTTATAAATAAAATAATAGCGCATATTTTCTATAAAAGTGCACTGTGCTCACGTTTACTTGTGCATTCAATTAAAAATCAGCTTTATTGATCTCGAATTGCAGAATATTTTAAATTGCATTTGCGAGATGTTCTATAATATGATGCATATATATGCATGAAGTTTGCATCTTTAATCGCATTTTTGAGTTACATTAAAGAGACGTTTTTCAGACTTCAACTTCGCCTCAGCACCAGTCAAACAAGCGCAGAACGACAGAACTGTGGTCTGGATGAGATGTTGTTCATCAGTAAAACAATATTCATGTCCTGTCATCTGTTTTACTGTGCTTACGACTCACACTCTTCAACTTTACTCGAATATGAGGCGCGCGCGCTATATCGCTTCATCATAAACAACGCGCTATGAACTACGAGCATATGTTCTGTCGTTCTGCGCTTGTTTGACTGGCGCCTGCTGGCTCTGAGGCGAAGCTGAAGTCGGAAAAAAGTCTTCTCTTTAATGTGGTCATAGAGATACGGTGTTCTGTCGATGTGTCCTACCCTGTCATATTTTCCTACCTCCCATTAAAACAGTGGGTAGTACAATTCGACAACGAAAAATGCTACCTATTAAATTATGTTTTATTAATGTGTACACCTACCACAACCTTAAACCCACCCTTACAGTAATGCACATACAGTAATTACATGTTCTATTCGTGGTTGTGGATAGAAGGGACACATCTAGTACCGGAAACTAACAATAAATATTTTTTCTACCTATTATATTGTGTTTTATTAAAGTCTACACCTACCCCAACCCTATACATACCCTTACAGTAATTCAGATACATTAAATATTGTTCCGCGTAAGAAAAAGCATGCAATATAGATGCGCGCATGCGCAGTAAGCCGAGGTAGGAAAATCTGACAGGTAGGATAAAATGTCAGGACACCGGCGCTTCCTCGTCTTAATAAATGCATTTCTTGTTCAGAAAAAATGGACAAAAACTGTCCCCTGACCACACCCTGGCTCCGCACTGCTACCCAATATATATAAATTATGGCTATTGAAGAAAAAAAAGTTTGAGGAATGTGAATATTCAAAATATTATTTTTGTTACTTTTTTGTCGTTTTCCTTTTACCTAAACATTCTGTAAACAAGGAAAACATCCTTTGCTATTAAACCTCACCTGACTCTGTATTTAGTGTCTCCTGCCAGCAGATGGCAGTAGATAGTCTATTTACGTACAAGCAAGACATTTACGGTTACAGTTGCTAACATGAAAGTTACATCATATTAATACAAATATATTTCAAAACATAGATTAAACAGATTCATAACATTTTTTAATGTTTACAATATTATCTTTACTATTATTGCTCTTGAATTAGAATTACAATAAATGTGTAATATTCACATCCATTTTAAATCTCCATTAATATGTGATTGATGTTAAACTAACTCATAAATGAGTTTAAGTTATTCAATCGTATTAATGTATTCTACTAAATGCTATTGGGTTCTTAAAATCAAATTCAAATAATATATTATTAATTAATGATTTAAGGGTTATTTCAATCATATATATAATTCGACAGGTTTTACATTTAATTTGGGCGGATTACAAAAATGTAAATTAACTGTCCTGCTTTGCTTACAGCCTGACGCCCTACAATTGATTTGACAGCCAATAGAAGTGAAGCAGAGGCGGGCTAATCGAGCTATTCTGTCCAATCATCTTGCACGCCTCAGCAACGCAGCGCACTCTTTTTTATAACAAAATTATATATATATTTTTAATATTCACAAAAAATAAACCCTCGTTATTCAAAGGTGACCAGGCAATATCATCATAATTAATTAATATTTGTAAGTTTCCCCTGGGATTCAATAATACCTAATAAATACCGTATTCAGAAACTACGCGTTCTCGGTTCTCTACAGCGAGAACCGCCCAACTCCTAAACATTGCGCGTGCTCGCACGGTGATGTCACGGATTTTAAAATGGCGGTTCCAACGTCTGCTTTGAAATTACATTCCTAATCTACCGCTCACTGTTCAAAAATAATACAACGGACATCATGTTTTGAGAAATATTGTTCACAAATAAAACAAAATACTCTTATTTCTATCCAGAATGGATTCTGTTGTCGGAGAGGATCAAACGCTGCCGTTTGACATCAATCTGAGGTGAAGCGCTTTATATATATATTTTTTATGTCAGTCTGTCAGGTAGCGTTAGCATGTTAGCACGAGGGGAAAAACATTTAAAATAATTGCGAAAACCGTTCCTACCAAATGTTTTCAAACTGTTATTCATCATTAGATTTTTGTGGTAATACACTCGACAGATAAAACGAACGTTAGAATGACAGCGCGTTAAACTATTCTCCGAAGTCGTTAAGATAACTAAGTTAATTGTTTTAGATTTGTAACTTATGTCTTCATTTAACCTTTATCATGATTTAAGTGGTGAATGGGGATCTTTTATTCTGTATTATTTCAGAAATTATGCATTTGTTGCTTTTGTTTATTCATCCATTTGACAGCTTGTTCTTGACAGCTGCAAAGACGAATTTCTATAAGTCTAGTAACGTTAACTTAGTTGGTTTCATTAAGTTTCAATTCATAAATAAATGTGCTTCCAATATGTGTACGTTATACTTAAGAATGATTAGTATTTTTCATTAATATGTTCTTTTTGTATTAAATCTACATAAGTCTCAATCCAGCTTGTGTGGTTATTAATATATTGTTGATCGTGTGTGGAGTTTAAGTTTGAATCGCCTTCATGTTAAAAACAAAACACATGATCCTCTTAGTTAAATATAGCAAGGACTCGATCTCTAAAGCATCTGGGCACACGAGGCTGTTTTTGACATTGTTTACTGCGTTCAGGAGTCAGATCAGTGTTTGAGGAAAATATTCTGGAGAGTCAATACATTCACAAACCGTGATCTGACAGGGATCATTAAATAATTATAATGTAATGTATTAATAACATCATGTAAGCATCAAATGCAATGCATTACATATAGCCGTCTGCATTAAACTGGATGTGTCATGCATTCAAATAGATGTATATTTACATAAACAAAAGTGCAGTCGTAATTGAATGCAGACCAGATCGAATTCAAGCAGACTTGAAGAGTTAGTTTATTATAGCATTGCATTAATTGCACAGAAAGTGTTACACACATTGCATTCAGTTTCAGTTTCTAAAGTGGCTTTAGTTGTGTTGTTGAGTAATGCTGACAGACAGAGAGAGAGAGTCTCCAGCTGCTGTTATGTGTTGATCATGCGCTGTCATAGTAGAAAACACATTACTTCCTTCCTGGAAACAGCACATAGCGGAATAGCGCTCCTCTTTATTATCTGACGCATTGATCTCTATATTTTACCTTTCTGTGGCCATGTGAACATGAAGGACTGATGTAGGTAGGTTGTTACTCTGTTACACCTGTGCTGCTTGTGTATAGATTTAGTGCTGTAGATGTGCAGCTGTGGGTTTTGTAGTAGATCACTGCTTTTTTTTCAGAGCTCAGACTTGGTCAAGTCCAGCAGCAGGTCTTCAAGGACTCTTTGGGTTTGATAGTCAAGTTAGAGACCGTCTGTGCTGTCATGATGGTCGTGTCATTGCCGTGTCACCTTTATAAAGCAGGTGGTGAGCCTGTGGGGAAACACAAGATGAAAGCTGAGAGCAGTCAGCTGCTTGATTCTCTGACATCTGAGAGGAGCTTTTAACCAATTTAAATACAAGTCTGAGACTAACTCGTATGTGAACCCATAAGACATTTATATAATAGTTTGTGTGTGTCTTCCTGTGGCTAGCACAATGCTAATGGTGCAGGAAAACGTGAGAAGAGGAAGTTGTTTGGCTGTGATGTGTTGAAGTCGTTGTATCCGTTTGGCTTCATCCATCCTGCTCAAAATACTGTATATTAAAATAAACAGATGAACAATAGTGGTGTGGAGAGACACTGTTTACATTGTTATTGAGCAAAGTTGCACCTGCTATTGTCTCCACATGAATGTGGTCTCATGAATGCTATATGTATATTATGGTAGTTGTGTTTTTGTTAACACACATAGGATGTAGTGGTCATTTGGGAGTCGTGTTGTTGTTTTTTCAATGGCTGATGCTGATATGGACATATGGCTGATTTGAGAGGAAATAACTAGAGATCTATTCTAAACTAGAGAGTAATCAGTAACCAGTCTCTAGATCTTAAAATAACACTTAAACTTAAAACCTTTATGTTGGTTAATATCTGTTTTAAACATAATTAAACATTTTTGTTACTTAAAAGATAATTTCAGCTAGTTGCCAGTGCAACATTTAGTTAAACTTATAGCCTACTAAAAAAACTATGGCTCGGTTACCGATCACAATCGGCTGATAATCGCTTGGGGATGTTTGATCGGCGCTCTCTAAAAAGGCCGATCTCTAGCTGATGACGCACCTGCCGTGAGAGGACTTGACATGCAGCGGCACCGCCTGACTCTGTCCGGTGCTGGTGAAATAATTATAATCTTGTACAATTCATATTTCTTCATTAAATAACTTCTAAAGTAATTTGGAAAGTATCTGTGAGACATAATGTCACAAATGGCGTGAGTGAATCACCTCTCTCTCTCTCTCTCTCTCTCTCTCTCTCTCTCTCTCTCTGTGTCTCTCTCTCTCTCAAAATGCACAAATGGCTTCAAATCACCACACATCACGTCTGTCTATAAGCGAGCTGCACAGTTGACACATGAATGTTCACTTGAACAATCGAGGCAGTGTCGTGTTGTTACTAAAGTTTATAAATTGCATTTCTTTTTTATTCTTGCAAGTTTTAAACCATTCGCTCTCCTGGGGTCCGTTTTTCATACCTCGCTTAATACATCTGAGATGATTTGAGAGATGCCAGATATTCTAATCGTTCTTCTAATTTGGTTCTTCAAACGAATTTGCGCACTAGATTAAAATATAAATATCATGCTTGTAGTCCAGTTTCCACTAGGGCTGATTTCTAATAAAATTAGATAAATCAGCAAATGCCACTAATTTCAAATATCGGGCTATAAATTGGTCAAGTTGAGATCTGTATAAGAAAGCATCAGATGCTTGGATCTGCGAGGCTCTTCTGTTTGGCAGCTGCTCAGTCTTATGTAAGTCCAGCGTGCTGAGTGTCCCAACGGGCTTGCTGTAGGTCTGGGTGACTGTCAGAGGAGCAAAGGGGACTGGACTTGTTAGGAAGCCAAGAGTTACAGCAAATACACATAAACATGCTTTAATCTGTACATTCACGTTAGTTTCTGACAGCCTGCTTACATCATGCTCTCGCTTGTAGCCAGTGCTGCACACACACACACACACACTTTATTTCTGCTCCTGCCTTGAGGTTGGGTTATGAAAAAAGCGTCCACAGACGTATGCATTGTCCGTCCTCTCAGTGTTTGTGTGTGTTTCCATGAGCTGGATAGTAAAATAGAATAGACGCTGTAGTGTTGAGTGTAACCACTGGATATTTGTACCTGCTTCATGGATGAATGCTAACAGTTTTGTGGCGTTGTTTTGGTTGCAGTGTATTTTTCTTGCTGTTTTGCTTTTTTAATATATGTTTCAACTGTTGCAGTATTTCCAGACTACCAGAGTCTCTGAACAGCGGCAACTTCAGCATGGACAACATGACAGGTACAAACACCCTCATGTCTCGTAATGTAATCTGTAAACAGAAAACACAAATGAGAAGTTGGTGCTTTTTAACTGTTTTGCAGATTCGTTTAAGGATGTAGATCTGTGTACTTTGGCACATTTAGGACTTTAGCCTCTGTTGAATCATCAAGACTGTTTTTATGTAAAAGAACAAGATGAAAAGACCATTATTTGGTTCTTCCCTCCAGCCTTTTACCTTTAACTCTGTAATGAAGACACACAGTCTGACACACTTGTTGTATTTCTCTCTGATGTCTGTCCTTACGTATCACACCACATGTTTATCAGATTTTCATCAAAGCCTCAGAGGGTCAAATGAAAATAAAGGAGACAATGATCATTCCTGGAGTGAACAGAAGTGTGTTTGTTGTTCATCTGTTGTCTTGTCGTCTGCAGCGCCTCTGTTTCCAGGGCAGAGGATGTCTCCAGCCAAAGCTCTGACCATGAAAGATTATGAGAATGTAAGCACAACAATATCAAAATGTTTGCTTTTGTTTGTTTTCTTATAATGAGAGAGAGAGAGAAAGTTGGTGAACTTTTTAGGCAGCTGTGCATATGATGCCTAAACGCTGTCTTGGTAGGCCGCTCACTAGGTGTTGAAACATTCTGAAATGTGAAACATTATTTTAAAGAAGTTTTTATTTTCATAGCAGACAGTACAGTTTATGCAAAAACAAAGCAACACACATAGATTTCCTTGTTTTTTTTTTTAATGTAAACTCCTTAAATATATTTCAGCATGTCTGTTCATTTATCCCTTTTGATTATGAGCTAATAAAGAAATATATTTGAGTAAACCTGCTCAATTTTAGATTAACCCCTTAACTGTCACACCCCATTTTTTAAATAGGCTTGAAAGTGCACTATCCAAACTTGAACTGTTGTAATTTATGAACACTTTGGAATGCAGACCTAAAAATAAAACAAATATACTTTTTAATTAAAGTATTAAAAAGTTATAGAAATTTACATTTACTGTAAAGAAAATACACTTTACCAATTTTATTATATTTGATGTATATAATAAATATTTTACATAACATATTTTACTCTAAAATTGCAATAAATGAAAGCCTTATGTTCCAAATGAAGTTGAAAGAAAAAAAAACGAGGTTCCTGTGAGATTGTATATAGGGCGTTATCGTTACCGGGTGCCATCCAAACTCCATAGAATAGTTTTTATGCATTTTTCTGTCACAAATGTCTCGATTTTTCTGTCAATATTACTTCTAGCACAAAATATGTAAGACTTAGACCTTTCCAATGATATGTTTTTGTCAAGATTATAAAAAGTTACGATTCTAAAAGACCGTAATGCGTTTTGTAATATGACACACGACACCGCCGCTAAGGGGGAGAAGAATCGCAATGTACGATTTCAAAATGGTTTTCACAGGATGAATCTTGAGCTTCTAAGGTATGTTTTACTAAAATATTTAATAGAGAGAAAGGTTAAAAACCAAAAAGAGCGCCAAGCAGGTGGGACGGTGACAGTTTTAAAGGAATAATTTACCCCAAAATGTTAAATTAGCAAAACATTTAAATGTACTCATCCCCAGGCCATCCAAGACATGGATTAATTTGTTTCTGCATTGGAAGAGATTTGGAGAAATGTGGCATTGCATCACTTGCTCAGCAATGGATCCTCTACAGTGAATGGGTGCCGTCAGAATGAGAGTCCAAACGGCTGATAAAAACATTGCAATACTCCTCACCACTCCAGTCCATCAATTCACACCTTGTGAAGTCAAAAGCTGTGTGTTTGTAGGAAAGAAATCAATCATTAAGCCATCACTTCTGGTCAAAATATGAGTCTGTAATCCATAACATTTCCTTCAGTAAAAAGTCCATCTCCTGTTGTTCTCCCACATCACCATTAGAACTGTTTTGGAGCCTGTCTGAGACCTGATGGTCCTTGATCTGTATATATATTTCTCCACTGATTCAGATAAGACCATTTTCACCGGAGGAAGTGTGATTATGGAATTGGTTATTATTTGAAGTAGGGGTGGGCGCTATACTGGTATTAACGTGACTACCAGTATTATGTTGTCCCATGATATGGATTTTGCTATACCGGGGATACGTTATATTCATGGATTTCATTGGATGGACAGACAAAATGTTTCCCCTACGGTCATACTGTGTCATCAGAGAGAGAGATGCCCCGCTTGATCGGACATGAATCAGAACCGGATAGTTTTTGCTCCAAACACACGATCGGCTTTTAAATATATTTTGGCTGATCTCTATTCTGGAACTGCACACAAACTGTATTTTAATAATTTCCCAAAATGTAATTTGTGTGGGAATATTTTTAATCTAAACGGCCGTTAACAGGACATAGACTGCCTGTAGCAGGCAGCGCAAGATCACGGTTCACAATGCTCTAAACATAGGAAGAATAATATAAATATTGAATTGGGGCAGGGCAGGGGTTAATATGAATGACTATTGGAAGGGAGCTCTCTTCAGAAAACTTTAGATGTTCAGTTATTTCACTTGAATTGCTTAGAAAAGGACCTATACATTGCCATTAACGTGAAACTACTGGAGAGATTTAAAGTCATTGTATCAATAATACAGAAATAAACATTAGCAAAACAACATTTACATCTAGACATTTATTCAAATTCAAATAAAAAAATACTTTTGCATCTGAACTCTTCATTATATAGTTAATATGTTAACTAAATGCAAATGCTGAATAATCAAAGTCTACTGATTAATCAGTAGAATAATCGACGATTAGTCGATTGATCATTCTAATAATCGTTAGATTATTATATCAAAATAATCGTTTGTTGCAGCCCTAAGGTCTACTAAAATGTGATTCCAATTTTTCTTTCTCATATCGCGATATAATATCGATATCGTCTGGACAGTGTAAAATATTGTGATATGAATTTGTGCTCATATCGCCCACCCCTAGTTTGAAGTTTAAAAACATTGATGGACTGGAGTCTCCATTACTTGTGGATTATGGTGATGTATTGATCAGCTCATTCTGACAGCACCCATTCACTGCAAAGGATTCTTGGCCAAGCAAGTGATACAATGATAAATCTCTTCAAGTCTGTTTTAATTACGAAACCAACTAATCTGATTTTGAGTAGATTTTCAGCAAAATCTTTTGAACTTTATTTTAACAGGTCTGTATGCAACTTATATGGTTTCTTTGGCAGTTATGATATTCTGGAATGAAATATCTGCCTGTCCATTTAAGGAAAAGTGTTTATTTCTTTGTACTAAGATAAAGATCTGTGTGCATTCCTGTGGCTGTATGTGTCTAAATGAGAGAAAGTGTGTTTGTGTACTGTAGAAACACAGAGCTCTTTCAAAGCAAGGTACAACTGCCCATCTCTGTGGTATTTCTGCTTATTCCACACTATTTGTATATCTTTCTTCCCTTCCCCCTCTTTCTGCCCCAGATGTTGAAGTGAAAAACGCTTGGAGTACAATGACGCACAGTTCACTGCCCTGCCAGTCTCTCTCTCTCACACACACACACACACACACACACACACACTCTCACTCACACTCACTCACTCATGCCAGCCCTCATTACTGACCCTGTTATATTCGCTCTGTTTCTCTTAGTTCTCGTCTCCTCCCTCCCCATCTCTCTTTCAGTTATGTGGAGAACAGCTTTTCTTATGTTTATTCATGAATGAGCTTGAATATTGTAACGAGGAAGAACTGAATATTCAGAAACATTTCAGTATTAAGGAAAGTTCAACCAAAATTAAGGTTTTCTCCTGGTTTTGTGAACTAGACAATTTGTAAGATCTGACTCAAAAGAATCACTTGCTCATGAATCTGAACTTTCATGAATGTCACAGGAAAACTACTATTTTTCTTGGGGGGGATAACAGTAAAAATTCCAATTTGTTCCTTAAAATATTCCACACATATTGCTTAAATAGAAGATTCAGGTACATTTTCTGCTTGTTTGTGTTGTCTGTGTTAAAATAAGGAGTATTTTGGGAATATTTTCTATGTTTCCCCTGCAGCAAATCACAGCTCTGAAGAAGGAAAACTTCAACCTGAAGCTCAGGATCTATTTTCTGGAAGAACGTGTGCAGCAGAAATGTGACGACTCCACCGAGGACATTTACAAAACGGTGACTGACACACACCGTCGCATACAAACAAGTGCACACGTTCATCCCTTCATATTAAAGCAAGCAGTCATTTTGTGCTTGTTGATCTCTTGTTGAAGTTTTTTATTATAGTAAGTAACTTGTCTGTTTGTGTAGAACATTGAGCTGAAGGTGGAGGTGGAGTCAATGAAACGAGACCTGGCTGAGAAACAAGAACTGCTTGTGTCCGCATCGTAAGTCCTGCCCCCTTGTTTACTTCCTATTTTTACTAATCATTGGTATGACATGATAGAGCATCAAGTGATAAATCCTGTTTCTTCCTTGTTCATCTTGATGATTGTTTGCTGAAACAGTTGCTACATTTTCTCTCTTGGTTTGAGTTTTTATCTGTTTCTGTTTGACAGTTTTAAAGTGTAGCTCCACCCATAGTCCATTTCAATTGGTCCAAAATTAAATTCCACTTATCCATTAAACATCAGGTTGTTCTGATTGACTGTGAATTCATTACCTAGTTGCAACTTTTTGCTTTAAGTGGGATAGAAAATCACAGTAAAATAATATTTTTTCAATAATTTCAATCTATTTTACTGATATGGTTTATAATATAAAAAAATAACAGCTCCTAATTATTACTCATTTGTGCTTTCAGTTGAAGTATTTAAAATTGAACACATGTAGAAGGCAATAGATATAAGACATGCCATCTAAATGGTGTGTGTTTGTGTGTTTAGGAAAGCTTTAGAGAGTTTAGCGAGTCGAGGTGTTGATGATGGCAGAGAGAAAATGCAAAGAGAAATGAACTCATTCAGAGAAGCTTTCAGCACTCGGATTCAAGAACTCGAGGAGGTAAAACAAACCCTACAATGTTTATAACAAATGCTTTGGAGTGTGTCCTCTATCTTTAGTCATTGCTTTCTCTTTCATTAAGTCTCTGCAAGCCGCCCAAGAGGAGCTGGAAAGCATGGCCACCATTGCTGAACAGGAGAAGCTGAAGAACCTTGGATTGGAGAAAGAGCTGCAAGCTGCCAAACAATCAGGACCCTCCGCTGATTCAGGCTCCACCCCCGAACGAGTCCGAGAGCTCCAGCAGGCCCTTCAGGAAAAGGAGAGGTGGTTTAGAAAGAATTAAATTACTGAAACATCAGTTTACGTTAAAAAAGTGTAACTATTAACATATCCCTAATGTGATTTCCAAAGTGCTATTGAGCAGCTGCAAGTGTCACTCAAGAATCAAGATGCCATGATTGGAGAGCTTCGGAGCACTGATCCAAAACAGCCAATGGCAGAGCAGATGGCACAGCTGAAATCCCTTATTGGTCAAAAAGACAGTCAGCTACAGGTTAGTCTTTTAAGGCTTCTTTACACAGCTGAGTTATTGCTGCTCTGTGTCTGCTCAAAATACCTAACGCTGCATAAAAGCCAGTTTAAGTTATACCTGCTCTGACTCACTTCAGGCTCTAGTATAAAAGTATACAGTTGACATTGCTGTGTAACTGTATTTATTCCATCTCATTACACAGTCTGTCTAAAGACCCCTAATTTTTTTTAAAGTGCTATTTTTGCATTGTATATTTGGCATTAGTTTTGTAAAGCACAACACCTTTCATACATCAAGGTTCATGCTATCGGTTAGTAATGTTTTGTTGATTTTACAGGCTCTTAGGGAAGAACTAGACCGTGGGAGAGAAAATGCAGAAAGAGACAAAGAGGTAAGCAGACAGCTTGGTCACATTGTGTTACCAGAATATTGCTCTTTGTGAGTACTTTTAAAGAGTAAAATTAGCTTGAAAGCAAGCCAGCATGATGATATCGGCCTGTGTGATTCATTGGGTGGCTATTTCCTACATGACAGAAAATTGTTGTAAACGGAGAAAGGGCTTGAAGCAATTGAAAGCTGATTCAACCATTCCAGCAGCATTCAAATTTCAGGGTTTTTCTCTGTACACTCATAATAATAATAGTTTAAATCTGTTCATCAATCTGATGCACCCTAAGTAATCCCTGTTATCAGTAAAAGTCCTATGTCGTAATTAAAAATGACAGGAAAGCCAAAGAGTGTGAGAACCCTGTCGAAGGGCAATGTGCTAATCTGGATTAGCAGATTGACAGTCTGTGACTGTTGCAAATGGAAATCAAACATTAAACGTTTGGATATTTGTGTGCATTTGTTTGGGTTCAACTGTTGAAACTTTTGACGTTAAGATATTCTGGGTGTTTGACATGCAATAGTTTATGAGGTTTGTAAGTGATTATTAGTCATTGCTAGGTGGTTTCTGATATTCTGCTCCGTAGATATGGCCCTTCTTCAGGGCTAATCTGTGAGATTTTCAGGTTGAACAGAGATGTGCAATCTAAGATATTATTCATGTCTATAGCAAAAACAGTGTGGCACTAGTTAAGCATCAAAGATTAATACTTGGTGTTTGGGGGTTTGTTCGGATCATCAGAAATTAGGGATGCATCGATCCGATACTCAGTATCGGTAATTTCAGTATTGGGTTTTATTTTATAAAAATAATTTATTTAATTTTATAGTAAATATTTATATATAATTGTTTTTTCATTAATTTATTTTACAATACAAAGAGTAACATGTGACATTTTACCAGATTTAGTCTTACACTTATTCACTTTTATTTGTAAATACAAATATTTCACTAGGTTTTATATCATTATTGTGCACCCATGATTTTTCTAGAGTATCTTTTGCTGCTGAATTATCCACTAAACTAGTTTATAATAGTGCTTTTATAAAGATTATGATTATATATGTATTCTAATTTGTTATTAGTATATATATATATATATCAATAAAAATAAAACAAAAACAAAGCAAGTTTATTTCACAAAAATGAAGTTAAGACTGTTAAGAATATGATGGAATAAACAGTCTATAAGGTAAAGATATTAAATAGCAGCCCCAAACAATTTTTTTTCACTTAAAGTGAAAATATCATGATATTTTTGGGTTATGAAAACAACCAAGGTGACTTAATGAAACGTGGAAACTGCTCCTGAATAGAATGAACATCATACCTTCATGCAAATCCTTCCCAGCTAACACACGCAGTACAGTTATGTGATTTATTGTTACTGTACTTTTATTTCACGCGTTGCATGCTCGTAGTTTCTGCGCTTTAGTGAAGTGATATACAGCGTGGCGCAGCGTTCACGCGTGCTATAGAAGAGTGGGCGCTACCAGCACACTATAACATCTGACAGGACAGGATAGTTCGTTTTTCTGAGGTGAGAGACTTTTTATTTCATAACAAGTAAAAATAACGATAGAATAATGACACTGACATTAAACCTGTCAACATCTCATCTGACCGCAGATACTGAATCAGGACAGCGCGTGTTTCTCAGGCACTCTTTCTTTACTGCATCTGACAGAAGTGTCAACAGCTTTCATGCATGTCTTTTAAAATAAAAGTCTTGCATCAGAAAAGCATTTAGAATAATATTATTTGTTGATTATGTTGTTTCTTTGGCTGCATGCAATCCACGACACTTAGAACGGTCTCGCGACCCACTTTTGAGCTTCATATCCAGCACTTTTGACCGACCAGTTGAGAAACACTTTAATAGATTGTGTTTAACACACAGAAGAGTGACTATCGGGTCAACACAGAGTAGAGAAATTCTACATTGGATTAAAAAAAACCCCGCTGTGATGAGATTAGTATCGGCTGATGCTCAGAATTTTTGGTATCGGTTCTGAAAAAATAGTATCTTTGCATCCCTATCAGAAATATACTGTTTCACGCATATGTTCCATGCATAAGTGTGACCTCCAACATCCTCAAGACACCGCAGGAGAATGAGTGGCCCAAATACAACTCTTCTCATCGGACGCCTGCTGGGCTGAGTGGATTACTGTGTGTGAGTGTATGTGTGTGTGTTAGCAGACGTTATGCACATCACCCAAAGGATTTCCTGTGTGTGTTTGTGGATTAAAGGGTTTAAATCTGCGTGTGGGCAGAGCATAGTCAGTTCAGATTCAGTGCAGAGCAAGACGGACAGAAAGAGGCAGAGGCAGATGGATAGCAAGATATCATGCATACAGATCAGAAAATTGTAGTGTCGGTCTGGTGAACATGCGTGACCCATGCCGTGTATGTGGCGTGTGTGTGCAGGGCGGTCAGTGTCGCTGGTTGTTCAGCGCATCTGGCCGTCTGAGGTTGGCGGTCATCCTTTCGCATGTGTTGGGCTTGGAGTTGCAACGAGACGGCCACAGTGAGTTTCTCTGCGGAAAATGTGTGTTTTTACTCGAGCGCATCGTGCAATGCGACGTCGCCATTGGACAGCTGCAGGAAACGCACGCTGCTCAGCTGCAGCGGATGCAGAACGAGAGAGATGGACTGAAAGCGCAAATCTCAAACAAATACAGACAACATAACCAACACAAAATAGGTGGAAACATACCTCTTAAACAGGACGTTCAGACTGGAGCAAGCTTCAATACTCCAAAACAGCTGCAATGCATTCGGCGACCTCAACCGGTTCAACCAAAGCAGCAACAAACACGGATTGCCAGCATCCAGGACACACTAGGAAGAGGTCAAGGGCTTGTTTCTGTGAACTCAGGTGGTGACGGCCAACAGGAGAAGTTTAAAGTTCGATTGAGGAGGTGTATTAGTCTTGAGCCGCTTAGTAAAACAGATCGTTCTCAACGTTCGATATTACATTCTTCAAGTTCAAAAACCGCTGGCGTGCTGGTAACCCGACCTCGCTCTCTTAGTCGAGACTATTTGGAGGTCGTAAATAAGAAGAGCGCTTTGATTTCACGGTCAACTTCCCTCCAATCGGTGGCCCTGGAGCAGTATGACCACGCCCTCATCAGTGCATCACCCATCAAACAGACACGCCCACTGAGAGGCTCCACCTCCACAGCCGTAGAAACGACCTCACTGGTGTGTGATATACTGCAGCTCTTGAAGAGTGTGCAAGGAGTGCGGCCTGTCCCACGATGCAACAGCAGCAAGATTCCAGTATTAAAAAATCCGAGTTATTTACATGGAAACGCCCACAGTGGTGTGTCTTGGAAATTGAGGCTGGAGAGAAGTCTGAGAGAGTTGGAGGAGGATTTTAATGATGAATACACACCTGTTAAACTGGAGGTACACCTCTTATACACAGATTTTGATGACTCTCTGCCTTCTCGAATTATACGTAGGATGTTAGGGCATTGCTTAACAGTTTTTAGCGGCAAATTAAATGCATGTTTTTGTTTGTTGCAGGTGTTTGTTGAAAGGCAGAATGAACTGAATCGATTGGAGCAGAGAACAAGACAGCTGACTGAAGAACTGAACACGGTCAGGAGCAGAAACCAGACCCTCAAACACACACTAGAAGAAAGAGAGAGAGAAAAGAAGGTAGATACTCTGCATATAAGCAAACTATGCCAGGGTTTTTATTGTTAACTTAAATTAAAACCATAAAAAAAAATGTCCTTACTTGAAATAATATAATTAAATCATATTTAACTGATATATAACATATTAAAAACTTAGTTTTCTTTTCATTGAGTTTAATTTGATGTACTAAAATAACAAAAACTAAAGCTGAAATAAAAATGAATAAACGATTAAAAAAGACAAAAAAAACAAAGATACTAAAACCTTTCACCAAAATGAAAACAGAAAATTAGAACATCTCAATAATACTAAAATAACAAAATTGGCATTACTCTCTTTAACATTGCTAGTAATAATTTTAGAAACTGTTTTCATGCCTACATGATTTCTAAGCAGAAAAACAGCAAAGTATTGTGTTCCTGTGTGTTTTAGGCTCTTTCTGATGAGCTGCAGGAGAGAGAGACTGAACTGGCAGCAGAAAAGAAGAACTCTCTGAAACGAGACAAAACCATCCAAGGCCTCAGTCTGGTTCTCAAAGAGAAGGAGAAAGAGGTACGATCCAGTTAAACATTGAAACTGATTGATTTCTTCTTTTCTTTTTTTCTATCAATAAAAATACAGTGTTAGAGAACAAAACAAGTAGGGACATTCAGAGGAAAACAAAACGAGTACATAAATAAAAATGACAATTTGTATAAAAAACTTTCTATATGACAGACTTTTTACTTTTTTTTTTTATTGGAGATTTTATTGAGCTAATGATAATAGAAAAATAAATCTGAAGCAAATATTTTACAGTTGGGTTTAAATTTAAGCAATCTTTCTTTGTTAATGTGGTATTTACTTGGCAATGGTTTTATAATGGAAAACACATGAATAGATTTCTTTTTACTAAACTAGAATGATTTTGACAAAAAAAAAATACTATGAAATGTGGTTTACCTGTATTTTCCTTCTTTCTTTCTGTCTCTTCAGATTGAGGATCTATCTGGTGATCTTGAGGAGAAAGATCAGGCTCTGGCTAAGGCTCGAGAGGCCCTTCATAAAGCCAAACTACAGAAATATCAGGTGTGTGTGATTGTGCACTTTTCAGTGGTTAGTTTGAACAGATTGACAGCTGGAGCTACTTAGTTGCTCCTCATCACTATTATAGTAGGTGGGTGAAAGAGTTGTGTAATGTGTGCATTATGTTCCTCTGTTTGTTCCAGGGGACTGAAGACCAGCAGTCTTTACTCCTGGAGCAGCAGGCTGAGTTGTCGCGGCTCCAGGCGGAGGCTCACTCCTTGCTGCTGGAAGCCCAGAGACTGCAGCGTGTGCTCGGCAGCAGAGATTCAGAACTGTCCCTTCTTCAGCAGGCCAAACTTGAACTGGAACAAGAGCTGGAGCAACTACAGCAACAGAAGAAGAAGGGAGACAAGACCATTAACGTGAGTAGCACAGACACATGCTGAATAAATACTTATGTCATTACAAAGAAAAATGACATGTGACATAAATTTAAATGTTCAGATGAACCAAATGTTGAAATAATAATTTGTATTTATTTATAAAAACATTTCTTTGGTTACTGCAGGATCTTCAGAACCAGTTGAAGAAGGTAAACGGTGCTCTTGCTGACAGAGAGAACGTTCTAGAACAGCAGCGTCTAGAACAGCAAGAACAAAACCGCGCTGCTGAACAAAAACTACAGAACGCCATAGAACGACTCACTGCTAGCCTGAATCATAAGGACCAGCAGCTGCAGGTACACACACACACACACACACACACACACACACACACACACACACACACACACACACACACACACACACACTCACTCACTCACTCACTCACTCACTCACTCACTCACTCACACACACACACACACACTCACACTCACTCACTCACTCACTCACTCACTCACTCACTCACACACACACACACACACACACTCACTCACTCACACACACACACACTCACTCACTCACTCACACACTCACTCACACACACACACTCACTCACTCACTCACTCACTCACTCACTCACTCACTCACTCACTCACTCACACACACACACACACACCTCTCTGCTCACACACTATACACACACACACACAACACACACACCACGACATGGTTAAAGATCTGGAGAAGAACAGAACTCAGGAGGAAGGTGATCCCATGCTGGGTAAACTGAGAGCACGACTGAAGGAGAAAGAGAAAGCACTTGAGGTTTGTGGCTCTTCCTTTGTATTTATATACATCTTAAAGGTACAGTACCAGAAACAACCTGCTTAATTTAGATAATGATTCCAGGTGTTAATGATTTGTCTTTTGAATGATGAGAGCAGTTGTCAGTCCACATATCATAAATAAGAATCACTTGAGATTTGTTGTGTGCTTTATTGTCTGTGAGTAGAACGCTTTGGATGAGAAGTTTGCAGCCATGGAGGAGAAAGAAAATGAGATCCATTTGCTGCAGCTGAGCTTGAGGGAGAAAGAAAGAGACGTGGAGCGTCTTAACAACCTGCTCTCACACAACGAGGAGACTATCAATGTAAGAGTGTGTTTCTGTGATAGAGAGAGATTTTGCATTGGTAGATGTTTCATTTCTTGAGAGGTTTCTTAGTTGACAATGTAGAATCAGATGCTAATGGTTTCTCTTTTTGTGTAGAGTTTTGATGCTCTCATAAAGGAAAGAGATCTTGAGCTGCAGCAGCTGTTGAACTCGCTGAAGAATCTTCAGCGGTGTAAAGACGAGACTGAGCATAACCTTCAGAGGGCTCTGAGAGAGAAGGACGCCATTATAAAGCATTTACAGCAAGCACTGGATAACAAAACGAGAGACATGGAGGTACAACACACACACAAGATTTTGGTGCAGACACGAGTCAGAATTTGGTTAGTGTGAAGACATTTTTTCCTCACTTTCCAGGAGATGGCCAATAGGGTTCTGAACCAATCAGAGTCTCAGGGTCGTGACCTCGCAGAGCAGATGAGTCAGAGGTTAAAGGTCACAGAGGCGATGCTGTCAGAGGCGGTGAAGGACAGAGAGAGGCTTGTGACCGAGAACCAAACCGCTGTAGAAAATCTGCTGGCCACAATCAGCAGCAAAGACCAGCTTCTGAAGGTAATGAATACCAGTGTTCCTTCACTATCATTGAGATATTATTATAGTTTTGTTGAAAAATATTTGTATACATTTTTTATTAATTTCATATTTAAAATTAATTACTTTTTTTTTTTTTTTACATCAGTTTATATAAATTCAAATTCAAATGAGCTTTATTGGCATGACTTGCACAGTATGTTTTTGAAGTAAATAAATACATGCATTTTTTTTTTTTTACAACCAAGAAAAATATTTAAGTCTTTACAAAAAAAAAAAAAAAACATATATGTATATATATATATTATTTTTTTACATTTATATTGTTTTATTTAATATTTATATTGTTTAATTTTAATGTCAAGTAATGAGAGTTTATGGTTTTGATGCATTTGTACACTAATGCTTGATATGTGTACTTGTTAGCATAGTTCCTATGCCTCAGAAATGTCTTGTGTTTGTAGGAGAGTGCGGAGCGTCACGTACAGGCTCTGAATGATCGCGCTGGAGAAATGCAGGATCTTCGTAAGGAGCTGGCAGACATACAGCTTCAGCTCAGAAACGCTCAGAGGCTGAACGCTACAGCAACACAGGATGGTCACCTAGAGACTGCTGAACTTCGTGCAATGTTGGCGGAAAAGGATGCCCTCATCAATGTGAGACTTGGACCTGTAATATTTTGATCACAAGGCTGTTTTTCACACTTAAATCAATTGCTCGGTCCAGAACTGGAATTGCTTTAGTGTGCAAAAAGCATTCCTAAGACAGTAATTTTGTGCTAAGTAAATGGCAAGTAATGTTCTTCTGTTGGTTTTATAGAAGCTGCTAGACCGTGGACAGGAGAAAGATCGCATCCTGTTGAAAATTAAGACAAGTGAAGCTCTTCCTCCTCAGGTGCTGGAGCTCAGACAGACCATTGAAGTGCTGCAGGAGAAACTTGAGGAGAGAGAAGGTGTGTTTGTCCTGTAAGAATATAACAATTTTATAGTAATGGTGCACATATGGGCAGATAACGGTGATGTTTCTTTAAAAACGCAGGTATTGTCAGAAATGTACCATGCCTCACTTAAATGATATCTAGACATAACGTGTGTGTGTGTTTGTAGCTGAACTGAGCAGGCGAAACAGTGAGGAAATTCTGGATATAACAACAGTCAGTAAGAAATCAGTGGTGGTTTTGAAGAAAGAGCTCACACAGAAAACAGAAGCTCTAAACGCCGCTCTGAAGAGAGAGAACCAGCTCAAGGTCTTTCATTTGAGATCTTAATGGATTTATTTTTTGTGTTTCAGCATTTGAAGGTAATACAATAATTGTGTGTTTGTGCCAGATTTCTCTAGCAGACCTTCAGTCAACAGTTTCAGAACTAGAGACACGATTAGAGGGACAAACAGCCAATACTGAGTCCCTTACATCAACACTCAACACTAAAGAAGAAATCATTACTGTGAGTATAAATCATACTCCCATATACCACCAATCAAAATTTTGTGGTGCATTAAAAAAATGTTTTATTGAAAGTAATTAATACTTTTATTTAGCAAGGATTCATTAAATTGATCAAAAAGTGACTATAGAGCATTAAACAGTCAAATATTAAACTTTCAAGGCACATGAGCTCTGAGGCTGGGTTACATTATATGCTTCAGTCTGATTTTGTGGTTCTTTGCAGGAGCTGCACCAGCATTTGTCTCAAAGAGGGGACAGTCGACTTCCTCTGACCCGGGATCAAGCATCCCAGCCGGGTGAAAGTGAATGCAGCGTCTCCTCCCTCCCTCAGAGAGAAAGAACCATCATTGGAGGAAATAGCCAACAACAGGTACATGTGAACACATGCATGCATTCTTTAAGCTGATACATGTTAGCTTCTCTAATGTTGATTGCTTTTCTTATTTTGTAGGATGTTGCATCTCTGTCTGATCTGCTGACTGAGCAGACGGAGTTAAACCGAGCTCTGAGAGCTGAGCAACATCTCTACTCTGACCTCATCAGAGCCGTCAAAGAGCGTGACAGGTGTGTGACACCTAATAGGTCGTATCTGTTGTAATGTGATTTTAAACACTTAAGGCCTATATTTTAATGATGCTTTGTTTCAGTGTTGAGAGGCTGCAGGCACTGCAGCTGGAGCTCACAGCTGTATCACTCCTCAGACAGCAGCTGGAAGATGGAGTCCAGATGAACACCGAGCTGAGAGATCAGCTACAGAAAGAGATCCAGAGAGCCAAACAGAGAAAAGGTGTAGTACAGACAGAGAGTGCAGAAAATCAATCAGTCACGCTCTAATCTCTCAAAATAACGTTTTAGTTTGTTCAAGCTAGCAATGATGCAGGGCTAAAGCTTGTTCAAGGTCATATTTTGCTCATCAGGTTGTTGATTTTCTGGATGGCTCTTATTTAAATCAGCCTTGTATCTGGTGTAAAGCAGGACACACAGTAACAGCACATCCAGCTTTTACATCATCACTGTTCATCCCCACACAACCATGCTTTTTTAGTTATATGAACGCTTGCATTTATCTTTATTCTGACTTGCATGTATGCTTGTTCTGTCTTCTTTTGTGTTGTTCTGTAATTTTCTGTCATTCCTGTCCATCTTTTTTTCTGTCTGTTTTCTGTTCATTCATTCCTCTGTGATTATTTATTTATAGATAAAATATTATTTGTAATAAAGTGTTTTAAACTTCTGTGTGGCTCATCAGCACTAAAACACTAATAATACATTCACCTCATCCCACCCTGCCTTGTACACACATATTACTTCACTTATTCAGCCTGTTTATTTCTTTCTTTTCATACCTATGAAAACCTTTCCAATCCATAAACGTTCACAATCGCCACAAGATCCACATATACTCACCATTTCATTAAGTTCAGTGCTTGCATATGAATGCAGAAGAGATGGATCAGAAAGTTTCCAAATACAGTGACTGCTGAAATGTCTGTGTTTCTGCTCCATTTACCCATAATCCTCTTGTGTCCATCTGCTTTGTGGGATTGTGGCTGTGGAGATGACCTTTCCAGCCATCACAAGATAAAATAAGAACCTGCAATATTAGACAGTGTTATTTCAGTGCTCTCTCATATACACACACACACACACAGGCCACTTTATTAGGTACACCTTGCTAGTACCGGGTCGGACCCCCTTTTACCTTCAGAACTGCCTTAATTCTTCGTGACACAGATTCAACAAGGTGTTGGAAACATTCCTCAGAGATTTTGGTCCATATTGACATGATAGCATCACACAGTTGCTGCAGATTTGTCGGCTGCACATCCATGATGTGAATCTCCCGTTCCACCACATCCCAAAGGTGCTCTATTGACTGTTGATGCCATTTGAGTAAAGTGAACTCATTGTCATGTTCAAGAAACCAGTCTGAGATGATTTGAGCTTTGTGACACGGTGTATTATCCTGCTGGAAGTACATCAGAAGATGGTACACTGTAGTCATAAAGGGATGAACATGGTCAACAACAATACTCAGGTAGACTGGCGATTAAACGATGCTCAATTGGTACAAAGTGTGCCAAGAAAATATCCCCCACAACATTACACCACTAGCCTGAACCGTTGAGACAAGGCAGGATGATCCATGCTTTCATGTTCTTTACGCCAAATTCTGACCGTACATCTGAATGCAGCAGAAACCAAGACTCATCAGACCAGGCAACGTTTTTCAATCTTCTATTGTCCAGTTTTGGTGATCCTGTGTGAATTATATCCTCCGTGTGCTGTTCTTATCTGACAGGAGCGGCACCCGGTGTGGTCTTCTGCTGCTGGAGTTCATCTGCTTCAGGGTTCGATGTGTTGTGTGTTCAGAGATGGTATTCTGCATATCTTGTTGTAACGAGTGGTTATTTGAGTTACTGTTGCCTTTCTATTATCTCTAACCAGTCTGCCCATTCTCCTCTGACCTCTGACATCAACAAGGCATTTTCATCCACACAACTGCCGCTCACTGGATATTTTCTCTTTTTAGGACCATTCTCTGTAAACCCTAGAGATGGTTGTGATTGAAATCCCAGTAGATCAGCAGTTTTTGAAATACTCAGACCAGCCCGTCTGCCACGACATGTCGTCTTCACCACATCTAGATGCCTGAATGCATTGAATTGCTGCCATGTGATTGGCTGATTAGCAATTTGTGTTACCAAGCAATTGAACAGGTGTACCTAATAAAGTGGCCAGTGAGTGTGTATATATGTATGTGTATATATATATATATATATATATATACACACATGTATATGAGAGAGAGAGAGATTTAAAATTAGCCTATATTTGAGATATTTTAAATCAACTTAGTACTTCAACCTAAACATTTGTCAACATTTATAATTTTATAAAATATATTTTTTACTCTTTAATTCTTTGTTACTCTGGACTCTGGAGTGGAGCGGATCAAGAGAAACTTAATTTATTTGATAATTTAACTGTTTTATTCCCACTTCATAACTTTTGAATTTGATTAAAATTGAATGTGATTCTATTTTCCAATCATCTTTCTGTGCACACTCACAAAACAAAACAAATGTGCCTGATTAACTTTCCTATTAACATTCCCATTAACTTCCTTATGTCTTGCTATGGCTCTCGCTTTTTACCACTCAGTTGTATGAATGCTTTAAGTCTCAGTTGAAACTAACAATAAATATCTGCATAAAATAAATATGGATTGACATGGCATTTAGTGTGCATTATATTCTATGGCACAAATTCGGTATGTCATATACTGATTATGCACCCATCCACTTATTATTATAATTTCTTGTGTTTTCTCAGTCATTCTTTAAAGACTAAAAAAAGGAAATATGCCAAGAACAAAGTTAAAATTGCACATACGTATATTGAAGGAGTTTACAGTGTAACTAACTGCATGAGTATGCATGTGTGTGTGCAGGTTCAAACCCTTCGGAGTTAGAGAGCATGCGTGATGCACTAGAAGAAGCCCAACGCTGGAACACATCTTTGCAAGCCAGATTGGGACAGATCCAGAACCGGGGAGGAGGGGTTGGACAAGCCAACGATTCTAGTACGTTCACATATCATGTGTCCATTCTTAATTAGATTATTTTAGTTCATTTGACTGATTCATCTGATGATTTTAGTGGATACGCTGAGTTTGATTGGTGATCAGACGTCCTATATGAGTATATGTGTTGGCGAAGGGCCAGAGGAGGAGCTCCAGCACTTGAACATTGAACAGCTCAGAATAAAGGTTAGTGCCTAATCGCTATGTGCTATTAACTTTTGTCAAAAAAATAGAAGAAGGATTTACATTTTCCTCTTATTTTCAGGTTTTCATTAGTTAGCGGTAGGTTGGACCTTCTCTAGAAGATTTGTTTCTGTAACATGTTTGTCTGCTGAATGAGTGGTTATGTATGTTTCTGCGGGTATTTTTTTCCCTCCCTCTAGTTTTCTCTCTGTGTCTCTCTTTTCCGTCCCTGCTAACCCCTGTTATCTCCTCTCTGTCTTTCTGACTTATTTTCTTACCCATGATCACCTGCAGCTGCCCCATCCTATCGTTACTGTGTGCTTTCTTTATATTCTGTTCCATTATGGCATTTTGTGTTGTTAAGTCATGTGTCACCAAACATGCCATTACTGTAGCAAACACCAACACAGCAGAAACCAACTTCTGAAGATGATGTGACACTAATGCCTCCAAATATGAAGGTAAGAGAAATGGAAACAGATCAGTAAATATATTTAAAATATACTGCAATCTTGAACCTCAAATTTCAATCTGGAGACCACAGTAGTCTTGTTTTAGTATTTACGGTTGTCGCATGTGTTGTTGATCTCTAAGGAGAGATGTGATGAAGATCACTCTCCAGAAGATGTTGGTGAGAGTAATCAACCATCACAGACTCAAAGACAGCAAAGTGGAGTACAACTCGCATCCAGATTCCTTGGGGATGAATCAGAAAAAGCAGAACTCCGATCACTTCTCTCAGATTGTGGAGCGGAGTCAGTCTCTCAACTCCGGTATGTTTAAGATAACCAGGTATCCACAGTGTAGCTTTGGTTGTATGTCAAATCAAACTTTTAACTGCTGCAATTTGTAGGGAGCAAGTGGCCAAACTCCGCTCGGAAACGTCTGAACTCCGTGGGTTTTTGAAGGAGGAAAATGCCACTGAGTCCAAAGAAAGTGCAGAGAGTTCTGGAGAAAGCGACAGCCGTGGAGACTTGCACCAAACTGTGAAGGTGCTCCGCTCAGAAGCCAGAAATCACCAAAAGATCATTTGTCTGCTAAAAAAGCAGCTGCAGTGGAACTCGGTCTCAGATTCTAGAAGCCAACTTGACCTTAAGATGATGGCCAGCAATATGGAACAACTGCAGACAAACCATGAAGATCTGCAGAGACACACCAGCACACTGGAGAAAGAGAACAAACCAAGAGAAAGAAAAGAAATGGAGGATAGATATGAGAGAAGAAGGCAGGGTCAAAGCTCCAAATCCAGCAAGAATCAGAAGCAGCACACGGCCAGACATGCAGTGAGTATCAGTCACATATGCTGCTGGAAAAGGCAGAAAGTTTAGCTAAATTTTTGGTAACTGTTGTGGGAGAAGCAAATATGCCCGAATCTTCTACTTCTGAAGCAACCTGGAGTTAGGTACCATGTTCAAGGACTCAATAGTGGCTAATTGCATGCAAGAATTAAACAAGCAACCATCCAATTACCAACCCTGTTTTATCCCAGGGTTTCTGTTTCTGGAGCTCTATCTTCCTAAAAAGTTCAGCCCAACCCTGATTAAACATACTTGAACTGGCTAAGTAGGATCTTTAGAAGCACTTGATAATTACACACAGGTGTTTTGGGAGCAGGGTTGGAACTGAGCCCTTCAGGTTGGTTGATCTTTAGCAATAGGATTAAGTAACCCTGCTTTATCTAGTAGGGCTAGGTTGACATTACTGAATTCTAGATCTTGATTTAAATTAACTGTTAACTATTATTTTCCTTAAGAAGGATTGATCTGATATATACCCAAATGAGTCTAAATCAAGAACTTTTGAATCAAAATTGAATCTATTCATGAAATACCCAGCCATATTATCCAGTATGACACACCAGCCCTTGTTCCCACTTCTTCTTGCCTTTAGTGTGAAGATGCATCCAAACCTGTCTTTATTGCTGCTTTGTCTTTTCTGAAGTATATAATCCGTAAAATAATCCAAATGTAATTTGTTTTAGGCATATGTAAAGTCTCGGCTACCAGTACCTGTGAGGCCCAGTAAGAGTTCTGGGCAGAGTTCAGAAGATCTGAGTGATCTGAATTCAGGCCACATTCACCCCAGAAACAAAGACTACCTGACTGGGGTGGACGAGTCTGATTACAGCACGGACAGCAAGATGTCTTCGAGATCAGCTCAGCATGGACGCCTCGAATTAGACCATGTTAAAGATGCTAGGCTGAGTCCAACTGCTGGAACAAAACAAGATACTAACATCAACCACAATCTGGAATCCGAGCTAATGGCACAATTAGAGTTGCTGAATCAAGAATGCCAAGAGAAGGAGGAGCTAATCTCCCGTCTGAGGGAACAGGTCCAGGAATGGGACGAGCTACAGGCGGAGCTACAGGAGAAGGACAAGCTCAACCGAGAGTACCTGGAAGCCCTACAAGCGGCAGAGTCTACTATTGCGTACCTCACCGCATGCAGCTTGGACTCGGAGTGTGGAATCGGTCAAACAGGAGATGTAATCTTGCAGCAACATTGTGCAGATCTTCAGAAGGCTGTTGAGGAGAAAGACAGACTCAACGGCCAGCTCTTGGACTGCTTGAACTCTGCAGAATCTGCCATTGCATTGCTCCGAAATGTAGACACTGCAAGCAGCCAAATGGATCTTGGACAAAAAGACCCAAAAGCACTTTGTGAGAGGCTTGAGGACTTAATTGGACAGATCAGAATTTCTCAGCAAAGCGATGGCAGGTCAAAAGACTTTCACAGCCCAGAGGTTGGTCCAACACTAGGACCTGATTCTGAGTTACAGCGCCAGGTGGACTCATGGCAGGAGTCACTCATGCAGCAGTGCAAGATGAATGCAGAGCTGCAGGAGAAGCTCTGGACTTCAGAAGCAGCTGTTAAAAAGTTAAGTGCAGCTGTCAGCACCAAGTGCAATGACACACCCAGAGGTCTGGAGGGGAATTACACTCCCGGCCAGAAGGAAAGGTCCTGTCATTGCAACAGCAACAGTTGACAGACTGTCTATCTGAGTGCATAAGAGCTGCTGAAGGCACGGTCAAGTCTCTCGCAGACGTTTGCTCCAAACCAAACCAGTCTCATGAGGAGATCTTGTCCAGTCCTGAGTTAAAGAAATGGCTGGAGAGGCTGCAGCGTGCTCTGCTGGAGAGAGTCTCTGGAGGATCCAGTCTGCACTGAGAGGCACCAACAAAAGACAAGCACGCCCATTCAGAACCCTGAGAGTTCTAAACCAGAACGGCAACAGAACGTTCGGGAGCCGGTGACCTCACACCAGAATCTTCATAAGAACCTCTTGATGCTGCTTCAGATTTATACTGAGCGTGCTCAGAAAATGAGCAAACATGAGGAAGCTGTTAGTGGGCGTGGCCAAAGTGGAGGAGGTGGAGATGCACCTGGAAATGAAACTCTGGAGAGGAACACCCAAATCGAAAGTTTGCAGAAGGCCCTAAAGGAGAAGCAGAGGGCATGTCGTAAATTCGAGGAGAAACTGGCGATTGCACAGTCTGTCATCGCTGTGCATGGCTCAAACAAGGAGAAACAGTCTGATCAGCTAAAAGGTGAAAAGAAAACGCATGCAATACACTCAGTTGAGGGTAAACACTGCTCAAACTAGCTCTTTTTAATGCACAAAGAAACTTTTTGTGTGTATCGCGCATGTAATTGTACTCTATTTAACCTCCGCTTATGTCAGGGATTGAATTTTAATCTGTATAGAATCAGCTACATATTGGCACAAGGGTCTGGGACCTACACACTTGTAAAGCCTGAAATATAAAATAATGAAATATGTTGTGTATCATATTTGATACATCAGGCTTTTATGACTCGTATTGTATTATATAGTGAGAAAATGGAGCTCATACTTGTGACAATTCAAAGCAGTTTATAGTTAAATGGCTATTAATTTCTGGTAGCTTGTAAATCAGTGAGATATTTATAACAATATAGCAGATACTTGCATAAAATGATACAAATATAACATGTCACTCTATACATCCCAGTAATGTCATAGTAAAATGTGATTAAATGCTTGGTCTCGTGATCAAAGCTCTGTAGTTTCAAAATGTATAATGCGATAGTTATAATTGAGAGATGAACAAATAAACATTCCTCAAAAGCCTGATGGTTCATATCTGATACATTTCAACATGATTTTCAAAATATTCCTTATAAAAAGTTATTCTTATGTTTACTTTATAAAAGCACTTTATAACAAGTAGCCCAATACCGACCAAATCTGAATTCAGATTTATTGCGGTACTACGATTTATTGCTTTTTTTCTGGTTGTGGATGCCGTTCTCAACCCTGCCTGTCTGCTCTAGCACCCCCTAGTGAACGGGATGATAAAGGGGTGCAAGTGGAGGCACAGGACCTCGGGTATGAAACGAGTGGAAGGAGTGAGACGGAGGTGGAGGGCAGTAGCACAGGTAGACAGGGGGAAAACACTTATTTTTAATAAGACTGCATGTGAGGATTTCTGCATGGAAGGGCAATTTCAGACTCTCCTATCTCCATTGATGATCCATGCAAACTGCTACTGACTGCATGATCACAATAAACAGTGGTGCTACACTAATTTAAAGGCACAATATGTGAGATTCTTTATTCAAATATCCAAAAACCACTTGAGCAGTGTTATATATTTTGCTGACTTGTGTACTTGCATTATCCCAAATGTTGCGAAGAATGTTTAAATTTTAACGAGTGAAACGGACCGTGTCCTTGCGTTGCCTGCCAATAACGTCATACACCCCCAATTTCCGGTTTTGTTTTGTAGAAAACATTTTAACACCAAAGACGCTATAATATGTTATGTGTTTATTAGACAGGTGATGACCGCACAGAGTAGCATTCTAACAGAACTTTCAAATGTATCTAGTATGATAAAACAACACTGGTTTACCCCACATAAGCACAACCGGAAGGAGCGGAAGCACTCAACTGTGGCATAACAAAAGCTCAGCTGCTTTCAAGCCGTGTGTCATGCTCATCTAAATCTTTGCACTCGTTCAGCAGCCTCGTTTCACTTGACTGCTTTCTGCCTCACTCTGCTTCATACTACGATTTTAATAAATCTTTAATCCATTAGCTCATCCATGAACATGATTTCTGCCCGAGTCCCGTCGGATTGCATCGGCTGTGATGATGAAGACATCAACTCCCATGATTCCACACTCAATCATGGCGTCATCAAACTACGCCTTTGTTTCTTTGTTTTGAATACGCGCCCAACTTATATACTGTGCCTTTAAGGGGATCGTTCACCCAGAATTTAAAATACTTCCATTAAATCACGCTGTTCCAAACTTGTATACATTTTACTCCACTTAACACCAAAGTCTAACAGAATGATGGTGCTGTTTTTTTCCCTATGGGTAAAAATCACGAGGGAGCATAAACAAATTTTGGGTGCACTTATCCTTTAACACTGGTTATGTGTTTGTCAGCACGCATTTGTGTTTGTGTTAAGTTTGTTTTAACATGGTTTGCATCACTTCCACTGCATGACCAAACATCCCTGATGTAATAATGTAACTAATGTGGCATCTTTCAGGACTGTAACCTCCTTCCACCAATGCTGTAATTAACTTAAATCCACCTTTTTATCTCTTTTGTGTTTTTTTTGTCCTCCGTGTGTTTGATGTCACTATCAGATGTGGACGGTGTTTTGCGGTTGGTTCCCACTCTGTCTCCTGTCCTCACTGGTAATCAGGACCGATTTTCACCTGACACCACCGCATCCAGCCCCTCGTACCCCAGCTCTCCTGGCCTGAGCTCCTCTCGATCCTCCGACCCTCACGCCGACCCCACCCTGCACATCGAGCAGCTCAGGTCACAGATCGATGGACAGCACAAAGTCATCCAGAACCTCCAGAAGCAGCTGCGTAAGAAGTCTTTATCATCTGAGCTCCTGAGTGTGAACTCTGACCCCACAGCAGGTGAAAAGGAGGAAGAAACGAAGATGATTAAGGCTCAAATCGCCCAGCTGAGCACTGAGCTAGAAAGAGAGAGAACCCTGAACAGAAGCAGCCAAGCAGGCTCTCCCTCCAGGTAGCTTTCATCACCATCTTCAACAATGGTATACTTTATATTGTGCCTTTTTATTAAATGTCATCCTCTTTCTCTTGGCAGGATTGAGTCTCTGGTCCAGTCTCAGGCCCGGGAGTTGTGTGAGCTGCGGGAACAGATCCGTGTGTCTCGTGGTTTGGGTGTGGAACAGCGTAAACAGCTGCTGGAGCTCAGAGGAGCTCTAGAGGAGCTGCTTCAGCCTAATAACATGCACTCCGCTCAGGGAAGCCAGCTCAGACAGCAGCTGGATCACAGCCTGAGCCTGCTGGAGAAACTGGAGCAGGGTAAATATACACCAACACAGAGAAACCACTAATGAAGAATGGAAGAGATGGGAAACTTTGAAGCAGAGGCAGAACCAAAACATGGCGTGTGTAATAGATAAACTATTTTGGAGGAAGAATGCAGTATGCACATTTTTTTTTATTATGCATGAGATATTAAAAAAGTCTGCATCTGCATTTGCTATAATGTACATTAAACAGTTTCAAGATGTTTTCATTCAAAATTGGATTGAAGATGCTAAAATAACATTATTTACTTCATATATGATGACTGATTGCCTCTGAATTACACATTTAATACTCAAACATCATGTGATAGCAGAGTGCCATTCTAGTGTATGAAAAGTATATTGTTGAATTCTGCATATTCTTACACACAGGGTTATTATAGTTAACTAAATAACCATTAACATTAACAGTTAATAAGCATTAACTGAAAAAATAATTATCGGAAGTCGCCAAAATAAATGCTAACTGAAATAACTCAACTGAAATCAAATAAAAAAAACTACATATATATATACCTATTTTAATAAACAATATAAAAATGACAAATGTAACAAAATTACCAAAACTTTAAAATTAAATTGAAATTGGAAAAAATAACTAATTCAAATTATATACAAAAATAACTGAAATAGTATCTCGATACTAAAACTACACTGGTTTCACATAGTATTTAAAACAGTTGTAGGCAAATACTGTAAGTAGCATAGCAATAGTATTCCATTGTGAGCATAGCCATAAAGGAACCATTAGTGTTGAAGTATGTTTTCTGTTATCCTTTAGTTTCTACAGGAGGGTCTGGTATGGATAATGAAGAAGAAACAGAGTCAGAGATGAAGCACAGGTGAGAACTGCTTTCAGCTGTTAAGAACGATTCACCGTCATCTCACAAATACTGAAATATCAAGCATGTAACAGAAGAAAAGCAGAACAGAACACATCATTAGGGTACACTTGAATCTGTAGCTACTACTAGCCATTAATCCAGCTGGTGTTTGATGGCGTAGTCTTTGGCTTCCTCCCAACAGTGATTGTGAGTGGCTGTGGGAGGAGCTGCAGTACCTGCGCTCTCAGCTAGAGGGCGGCAGAGAGCAGCAGCATCTACATATGGTTTATTTGTGCAGGCAGAACCAGAATCTTGCCATTAGCACACAGCATTACATTGACCTGTGAGTGCTGCCTGCAAAGGCCTGTGTGCAGTGCAGCGTGTTTCTTATCTCTACCATGGAAGACTTTCTTGGAGTCACTTTTGTGTTGAATTTTCTCTTTGGGTGACAGTCTTTATGCCCAGATTCAGACTTCATCCCAATTCATATATACCATCAATATTATACAGTATGAAAGATAATGATTAATGTGTCAGAAATTACACTGCTACTTTTTTTCCTAAAGAAATTTATGTAAAAAAATAACTTGGTGAGCAGAAGAGACTTCTTTTAACAAACATAAAAAAATGCTGACTGTTAAAACTTTAAGTGATAGTGGTTATTTTTTTAGATTTTTAAAGTATGCTTCCATGAAATGCTTTTTAGACTAGTACAAGTTTAGGCTTTGGATTTAGCTTTACTCTTTTACTTCCTAATTTCCTTATCTTGTGTTTTGTTGTGGTATTGCTGATTTGTTTTATCACGTCTCTCTGATTGTTTCCAGATAGTTTTGTTCTCTCTGTAATTATTTGTGTGTGTGACAGACTCTCTGCAGAGCTACAGGAGAAAGACCGATTCATTCATTCTCTGCAACAACAACTGCGAATACAAGTTCCCAGAATGCACCAGTACTCCGACTCCGAGATGAGTGACAGGCTGTCCAACGATGGCACCACCTCCTTCCACGACAGCCCTCCGGCTGTCCGCAGACAGACCCCCAACAGACCTCATACAGGTAACACTCACCTCATCAGGTGTAAGTAGGGATGGGTACCGAAACCCGGTATTTAATCTGTCTCGGGGCTAAATTATGAAAGACAGGAGTATCGATAAGCTCTGACGTTAACGGTTCTGCTATCGGTACTGGAAAAATTAAGAAAACACACATACATTTATTATTGTTATATATACACATTATCTTGCAAATTCTATCTCACCAGAGTCGCCTGCTGTTTTTATGAGCAATAATATTCAAACATTTGTCTATGATGAATTTTTGCTATTCGCAATTCAGAAGCGAGATCTCGCTCATGTGGAGGAGTTTCATGATAGAAAAGTGAACTAACCATTCAAAATATGCTTGCACTTTAGGCCCGTGGCTGGTATATTAAACTAAGTGTATTTAATGTTTTTGTATTTTTTTGGCTTCTAAGGATTATAGCCGCGTTCCTTCTAGCACAACTTCCTTCCCTTCACAGCGCATTCGTTCCTCCCTGACCAAAACCTAACATCAGAATCAGATCAATCGATTGTTGTATAATGCCATCTTTACAGTTGCTGAATTGCTGGACATGTTTGATAATAAAACGTTGAAAGTACAATCCACACAATAGATGCTGTTCCCCAGGCTGAAATGTGTGTGTGCGTGTGTGTGTGTGTGTGTGTGCATGCCTGCGCGGCGCGTGCTAAAACTGACAAGCAAAATACACTTTGAGCTTGGGGCGCGTCCAAATGATCAAATTCACACAAAATATGTAAAAACGGCCAGCTTGGAGAGTAGTCACTTAAAGACAGTTCATGTCTTAAAGTGAACGAGAACAGTTACATTCTGCTTGTTGGTGTAATGCATACTTGCAATTGTTTGAGGTGTTGTAGTGAACCCATGTTTGCTGTCTTGATTAAATATGCATTTATCTATCTTCATTAATCTGTGGCTTGAGTATTTGAGTCGTGTAGTGAAATGGCAGGAGCTGAGGCTGGTGTCCTGTTACTGGCTTTTACAGATGCATTATTCAGTATGCACTGTTATCTCTTCTGCCCTCCTAAGAGCCGTTAAGCCGGTGAGTTGCTGATTTGTGGAGTTTATTATTATCATGGAAATGATAGGTTTTCCTCTTCACTAAAAGAATTGGTAGAAGATGCTGGATTAACTCTCATAGCACTACACTAGCAAACAGAAGGAATTTATTTCTACTCATCTCTCTTCAGAACGCACTGGTTCAGGTTTCCCAGCATCTGGGACACAAGATCAAGAGATTGGAGATATATTCAGTGAACGCCTGATGGACTACACCATATTTTCAGGTTATTTAGCCCTAATGCTCTAAGACGTGACAGTGTCTCGTGTTAAGTGATGCTGAATTGTCATTTAGACAGGATAGATGTTTGTGAGAATGTTACAGCTGTGCTAAACTTTCTCCTGATTGAAACTATGGCGTTATAGTGAGATCAGGTCTAGGTTAACAGTAGCTCGGCTCTGGACATGAGTGAACAAATTGTGCTCCATAAAGGCGTCTCTCGTAGCAGATGGAGAAAAGTGCTTAAAGCCTCCAAAGAGGAAGGTAATAATCTAGTGTTTATGTCCAGTTCTGCATTTAAGTCCTGCTGATGCCTTGCGGTCTTGAATTATGGGTTAGGCTTAAGTAGCAGAAGTTGCATTTAGCAGACGCTTTTATCCAAAGCAACTCACAGTGCATTTAGGTTATACGTTTTTTTGTCAGTATGTGTGTTCCCTGGGAATTGAACCCACAACCTTTGCGCTGCTAACACAATGCTCTACCACTGAGCCACAGGAACATGAGAAGTTGATGTTTGAACCAGTGTTATTTTAGCATTATGTATGTACTATTACAGTATCTGTATATTCAATTAGCTTTTATTTTTGTTTCAAATTGTAATATTTTAATGTGCTTTTATAATTGTTACAATTTAAAGTTAGTTTTGTTTCTTTACTTCAAATTTAGCGTATGTAATTTTAGTACGTAGTGCTCTGCCTTTCTTTCATAGATAACAGCAATAATTATATTATAGCATTAGAAACAGCCTACTATTGTTACTAAATATTGGAGGACTAATCAATACAGAAAGCTAAAACATGACTTTGGTAATCACCAATGCTGTTCGTTTAGAGCAGCAGTGGCACAAACCTTACATAAATGTGTTTTAATAAATGTGTTAAGCACTGTAATAGTGAATATAGTTTAAATCTCTTCAAAAATGTAAATAATAATAAAGACGAATAAAAACACAAACTCAGTGTTAACCAACAGGTAAGAGTAGTTTTCTGCAGGAACAGCGCTGACTTTGATCACAGTCACGTGTCATTTATTTATCCTGTAATAAGGCGGCTATGAAGCGTCTGATATTTATATTCAGAATTACACGCTGTTATCCCTTAACAGTTCCTACTCTCATAAAATACTCGCACGACATGTTGACTTTTAAGTCTTAATTTAACTTTCAACAACAGATATTTCAGCACAATGGATATTTTTGCGCTGAATAGCCTTTTAATTGTCTCCCTCTGTGCTCCGTCTGTCTGACGCGCGTGCACGCAGCTCATTCAGTATTTTAAACTTAACACAGGCTGTCAGGACGGACCTTTATGCAAAAATGGAAATGCTCGCGTGAATCTGTGACATTTATAGATAAGGATATGACCGTAAACAGAGGACGCACATGCATGTGTCACAGCGCCTGACAGGGCAAGCCATTTCGCTAATGCATTAACTTAAAGAATTCTCATGTTTTGGGCAGCTTGGATCCCGTAGCCTACTTCTCCCGCAGCATCTCCACTATTTTTAGATGCATTTTGTCGATAGAAATGCGTTATTCAGTCCTGTAGTTTGACGCAACCGGCTGAAGTTGGATGTGCACTGTGGACAGACACGACTAATTGATAATCGAATGCTTGTTGATGATTTTCATTACCAATAATAATAGTTTTTATTGATTAGTTGTTGCAGCCCTATTTTCATTATATTTCATAAAACTGTATTTGTAATGTAGATTTCTGAAGGATGATGTGACACTGAAGACTGGACTAATGATGCTGAAAATTCAGCTTTGATCACCTCAGTAAATTACATTTTGTACAGTAAACTGTTATTTTAAATTGTAGTGATATATTTCACAATATTACTGTTTCTACTGTATTTAAATAAATGCAGCCTTGGTGAGTAGAAGAGACCTCAAACAGTTGAATGCTGATGTCTTATATTTAATATAATACAATTGAATGACGCAAAGTAGACATGCACAAAATTGATATAATTCTATTAGCATGTTTTTGTACTCAAAATTCACCAAAAATAATCCAGTGCAAAATGACTATATGGCGGCTCATGCTTATTGTTGTATGCTGTTGTAAACGAGTCTTTCTTATCGTTTCTTGCAGGGCTGGGGGCAACCAATGGTGATGCATTTTCAAATACGAGGCTGGATTTCGGGGGTGTGGCTGTTGAAAGGGGCGTGGACGATGATGGGGAGGGGAGTGTCCGAATGCTACAGAGGGAGTATGGCCATCTGCAGGAGCAGCTGAGAAGCAGCGAGGAACTGAACGCTACACTTCGTAGTGAACTGGACCTCACTCGATCTATCGTGAAGCACAACCCACAGAGTCAGACCGAAGACAAGCAGCCAGAGAGGCAGAACACGTCAGCGAGCAAGACCATCAACTCAGGTAGAGTCCGAGAGCTATAATGTTATAGTATGCAAGCAGAGATGGGCACAAATACATCAAAATATATTTAAATACAAATACAAAATACTGTGTGGGAAAATGTATGTAATAGAAAATGAAACCTGTATGCATTTCTTTGTTTTGCTGAACACAAAGGAAGATATTTTGAAGAAAGTTTGTAATCAGGTTATTTTGGGGCACCATTGACTTCCATAGAAGTAAACAAAATACTATGGAAGTCAATGATGCCCCAGAACTGCTCTGTTTCCCTCATTCTTCAGAATATCTTCCTTTGTGTTCAGCTGAACAAACACATTCATACAGGTTTGGAACTACATGAGGGTGAGTAAATGATGACACAATTCTCATTTTTGGGTGAACTATCCCTTTAAGGCCTGTTTACACCAGGAATGATAATTATAGTAGTGTATTCTAAGTATACAAAGTCCAGTTCATTTAATAAGTGTGATACTGCCCATCCCTGTATGTAAGTAGCTGCAGCATTCACTTCATCCACATGCTTATTTTCCTACTTTCTCTCTTAGATCTGTTAGCAGAACACCTGCTGGAGATCCGAGCATTGCGTCTGCGTCTTGAAGAGACGATTAGAACCAACGAGAGACTCCGAGAACAGTTAGAAAGAAAGTTACAGGAAGCTGAAAAAAACTCAGGTGAACACATAACCTCGTACGCATTCATTCTATGTTTAAATGGTTTGCAATGCTCGTCAGATCTTCAGATGAGTGTTTGTCTGTGTGATCAACAGCCACCAACATCTTCATCGCTGGTCCTGAGGATCAGGCTCACATCAGCAGTGAACTTCACTTTCTTCTCACCCAAAACCACACACTCAAAGAGCAGCTCAACCAGGGAGCACGAGGTAACATAGGCTCTACACTGTTAAAACTACTTCTAGATGTGATCTGTTAGCTGTTGTCACAGTTATGTGTGTTTTAAACAGATAAACAGAAGGAGAACGACCGCCTGAGGGAGACTTTGGCCCGACGAACCGCTAAACTAGAGCTGAGCAGAAAAGAGTGTGAAACACTGAAACAGGAGAAAACGCAACTACAGGACAACCTGTACAGGTAACACATATACGGCTCATCCATCTACAGGAAAATGTGTTTCTTATAAAAGAGAGCAGCTGCAGATACACACAGTGATAATGTGTGTGTTTGTGTATCATGTGTCATTCTCAGAAGGCGTGTGTAATGAGTTGCTTTAATTATGGCAATTATTTGTAATCCAAGAGGTAAATGTGTAATTGGCTAATGAGTTTCATGTTACAAACACACTCATTATGTCATTCCTGAATTGTTGCACATCAATGTTTCCTACATCTCAATTTACAAATTAACAAGGAACAACCAGTTAATATTTAAATGGTTTTAAAACTTATATTTTAGCTCAGCATTTCTCACCTGCTAAATGCAGTTTTGAGTCTGATTTGATTTTCTGAGTGGTTCAGTTATTAATGCAGTAATTGCTCTGACTGATTCAGTAAGTGATTCAGTTATTTTACTAATCGTTCTGACTGATTCAGTGAGTGATTCAGTTGTTGATGCAGTAATTGATTCTGTGAGCCAATTGTTCAGTGAGTGAGTTAATGCAAATACGTTTCTGACTGATTCGAGACTGATTCAATCTGCAATTCAGTTGTTGATGCAGTAATCGTTCTGACTTGTCGTTTTGCATGTAACCTAGTGAGGACAACATAGTAAAGTTATTTTGTGCATGCACTGATGTGTGTGTGTGTGTGTGTGTGTGTGTGTGTGTGTGTGTGTGTGTGTGTTTATGTGGTTTATGAGGACACAAATTTGTATAATGACATGGGTATGACATAGGTATTACAAGGAGAAGGTGATTTATGAGGACATTTTCAGTGTCCCCATAATTTAAAACGCTTATAAATCATACAGAGTGCGTTTTTTGGGGGGAAAGTAGAAATGCACCGTCTCCTGTGAGGGCTAAGTTTAGGTGTAGGGTAGGTGTAGGGCAATAGCACATACAGTTTGTACAGTATAAAAACCATTACGCCTATGGAGAGTCCCCGTAAACCATAAAAACCAACGTGTGTGTGTGTGTGTGTGTTTTAGGTTGCAGTGTGAGAACAGTCATCAGAGGCAGCAGTTGTGTGATACCCAGCAGCTCTTGCAATCTGTGCGTGTGGAGGTGCAGGTGCATGAGCAGATGAAGAACTCCACACACACTCACACAGGTGCGTCCACACACACACACACACACTCGTGATGCCTGAACATGCTGTCGAGGGAGGTTTGAGACACCGCTGATATCTGTGTGTTCAGGTGAGGGCCGTGGCTCTGGATCTGAGAGCGGTTCAGCAGTGGATCTGAGCGAGTTGTTGGCTGAGATAAGACAGCTGCGTGTTCAGCTGGAGAGAAGCATCCAGATCAACACCACACTGAGACAGAGACTGGAACAACAGCTGCTGACCCGCACCGACCCCAGATCAACCATCAACATCAACTACCTGCTGCCCAAAACAGGTACACACACACTAAGGGTTCCCACGCTGCAGCTAACGATTATTTTTATTGTCGATTAATCTGCCGATTATTATTTTTCGATTAGTCGACTAATTTATCAATTATTTTTCAATTAATCTATTTATTATTTTCTCATCGTTGATTAATTCTTTAGTTAAACTATCAATAAATAATAACAGTAATTCTGCTATTAATCTTTTATTTTATTCAAACCTTTTCTCATAATTAATACTTTACAAAAAATAAACAACAAAGGAAAGAAAGAAACAAAATAACAATAAATCAATAAAGATAATAACAAAAAGAGAGAAAAATAAATAACAATAAATAAATAATTAATAAAAAATAATACATAAAAAATAAGAAAAGAGAGACAAGAATAATAAATAAAAATAAGAAATGAGAGAAAAAAAATTACTAATAAAAAAGAAAGAAAGAGTAAGAAAGAGAAATTACAGGGCAGTGATACAAGTCAATAGAAAAGCACAATATATCTGCATTCACAGTTCTGTTTGTGACTGACAGCACTTTTAGATTAAAGATTTCAGATTAAAACATCTGCTTGAATACATATCTGTATATGAATGAACAGCTGAAGTCACAACCGCATTCAGTACACGAGAGCGACTGAATTAAAAATGGCATCATAACACCGGGAAGCTTTATCACATCTGACAGCCGTTTTTAAATAAACGAGCCCAGTCGAGGCTTGTCCTATCATCACACAGTTAAACAACTAACAATGACTTTAAATGCTTTGTTAGTGAGTGCAGAGATCGCGTTTGGTGTCGATCGCGCACGCACACACACACACACACACACACACACACACACACACACACACAGCACTGATGGCAGCTCTGGTTTAAGATGAACGCAGATCATTTCTCCGTCTCTGAGTGCATTAAACCCGTCATGATTATAGAGGAAACTCGATGTCCCGTGCTGTTCCGTTCATTCAGCGCAGCTTTGAATGCGGTTGTGAATCCTGACTATGTAAAGGCTCAGTTTGGCTATATATATGCAGTTCTGATGGTCATATGATAATATAATGCTCTATGAACTCTATGAAGTGATGATGTCATACTAGCCTTTACCTTCTGCTCTAGAGTCTTGTTTGTGTTAAACATGGCAGAAAAACAGTCTTAAGTAGGGATAACGGCAGGCTCGCGCAATGGGCGTGGCTAAAGATGTGATGCGTCGCACACTAAATGCTAATCGACGTATTTTTATAAATGACGTAATCGATGATGTCGACGAATCGCTGCAGCCCTAAATTTCAGACATATGGATTCAAGGCCTGGAAAGTACTTGAAAACAAACATAGATCCTTGAAAGTGCTCGAATTAAATTTGAAATAAATGTTGTTTATGGCTATTTCAAAAATGTTCCTATATGTGCTGTCAAAGACAAGGAAACGGCACTAATGATAGCGGGTGAATGTGTGGGGTAGTACGGAAATAAACTAATGTAAATGTCACGTGTTAGTGAAATGTTAGGGACTGTAAGGTCTTTCATGACACTGAAAACATCACATATGCTGGGTGTGAATTTGATCTGTGCTTGATATAAAATAAATGGTGCTTAAAAGTCCTTGAATCTGGTGTTCATTAAAGAGCGGGAACCCTGCACACACACGGAGTGTCTTTATTTGAGATGCGTTAATTATTGGAGAACAATGTTGTTAAAGTCTTTAATTTGAGAGGTGACCGATGTACCACAGATAACAGTGCAGTAGTTAAATAAAGTCTTCAGTAAATACTAGTCAACATTCAAGAAAACAAGTTAAAACAAGACGAATCTTTCTGTTTCATTTATCGTTCAATCTTTCGTTCTTTGTTCATTCTCTTTTATCTTTTGTTTTCTATTGTTCTGTCAATCTTTCAATCTTTTTTTTCTGTCACTCTTTTAAATGTATTTTTTGTGTTCTTTATTTCTTTTTTTTTTGTTTTGTTCATTCTTTGTCATTCATTCTTTGTTTTCTTTCTGTCTTTTGTTCTCTTGGTTGTTTTTTTTCACTCGTTCTTTCTTTCAATTGGTCTTTCATTCGTTCTTTCTATTTTTTTATTTAATTTTCCTGTCATTTTTTATTTATTTTTAATCTTTCCTTTTCCTTTTGTTCTTTTGTTTGTTCGTTCAATTTTTTCTTTTGACATTTCATTCTTATCTGTATTTCACATTTTTTCTTTCTTTCTTTCTGTTCTTTTTCTCAGATGAAGCTGGTAAATCAGATGTTCTTCACTTGCGTTCGGACGTGTCCAATTCTGCACATGGTACGAATCTTTGGCCTTGTTTATGATTATAAAGATATTGGTCAGTTTATGGACAGATTTCATTGCAGTGATGAATCTAAAGAGCATGAAAATGAATAAGAAATTGCAGCCTGTTTATAGGACAAATTATGAATTACGCTGTTTATACATCATAGTATTTATTTAGTGGCAGTTTGTGGGTTTGTGAGTAAGATTATTATTATTATTATTATATACTCTTTATCATTGTTGTCATTGTCAGTCATTGTTATTAGATATTATTATATATATTCTAAATAAAAGAGAATAAAACTAAAAACATTAGATTCATTACAGTAATGAGACTGCAATTGCTGCTTAATTGAGAATAATATCACAAAATATTTATGGTTCTAAAAGTTTACTTTGTAAGTCTCTTTGGATAAAAGCATCTGCTAAAAGACTAAATGTAAATGTTATTTTTGTGAAGTTTGCTCATAAACCCTGAAAATGAACAGGTCATTTCCACTTCTGTTTGTGTTCAGACAGCGGTAGCTCCGCGGACTCTGGTTCCCACGCTCCGTCCCGGCTGGTCCCGGGTCACCGGCTGTGTGCAGACAGACGCGGGCGTCACGTTATGGGTCTGATCGAGGACTATAACGCCCTGCGCAAACAGATCACTGAAGCCAAGAAACTCACTGCAGATCTGGACACACAGATCCACAACTGCGGCCGGGTGAGAACACACACACACACACACACACACACACACACACACGCACACACACACACACACACACACACACACACACACACACACACACACACACACACACACACACACACACACACACACACACACACACACACACACACACACACACACACACACACACTCACACACACACACACACACACACACACACACACACACACACACACACACACACACACACACACACACACACACACACACACACACACACACACACTCACTCACACACTCACACTCACACACACACACACACACACACACACACACACACTCACTCACACACTCACACACACACACACACACACTCAGTCTGGTGTGTTAGGGTCATGTTTCAGTGCTGAATGTGTTTCCGGTGGTGTGTGTCAGGCTGTGGATCAGCTGAAGAGCGTCTCTGGCAGTGTGAACACCATGCAGCAGGTTCTGGAGGAGGCCGCTCGACTTCTCAAACTGCTCTGGAGAGTCTCACTGCCCTCAGGAGACGCCACACACACTCAACAGGTAACATGAGCTTTTTATTTAGATGAAGCTTAAATAAATATAGTCAAAATCTGTCAGTAGGTTAGTTGTGTATAGGTTTATACTGTTTTACTCCATTGTTGTATGTCTGTATTTATGTAGCACTGTGGTCCTGTGAGGCCTGTGATGTCCACACATGTAGCGCAATGACATTAAAGCTCGACTTGACTTGATTATAGGGTGTATTCACACCAGGAAAGCCCGCTAGTTCACTTGCTTTGGTCCGGACCAAATACAATGTTGAGTGTTTTTTTTTTTTGGTGTGGTTCGATTTCATACTATCCTTGTTGCAAGTGCACCAGAAGTTGTAAACAAAACCACACGTGTGCTAAGATCATGCATTGGTTCGTCCATTGTTCCTTTCATTGGATACAAATATAATAAAATGTGACATCAATAAGTATGAAATTAATGTATTTATTTATGTGAAATAAAATACTTTTTATGAAAATAAGCTTCACTTAACTGTTGGCTTATGGGCAAAATAAATCACAATCCAATGTTGACTGTATAATCAAGTACATTTTTATTAATTTGATTATTTACTTAAATAAAATACACCTTGTAATGTAATATAGTATACTAAATTATATATAAGATGAAATAATTAAATACATGTTGAAGTGTTCCTATCATTAAATAAAAATGCAGTAATTTGTGACCAGAAACAAGGTGTGACGTTAACGTTTTATTCAAATGTATTTGTGAAGTAAAATACACCTTGAAATATAATATAATAGATTCAATGAAGTTAAATAATGATAAAAACATGGTAAAGTGTTCCTATCGTTAATTTCACCTTATTTATGGTCACATTTATTGTATTTTATTTCAATAAAAACTATTTTCCATTTTCATTTGATGTAAAATAAAATATACCTTATAATGTAATAAAAATATAATAATGTGTGACTATAAATAAGGTGTGAAATGAATTACTTTTAATTCAAAGTTTAAATGTATTTGTTAAAATACACTTAAATAAATACAAGTGACTAAATGAAATATATTGTAAAATAATGAAATACATTGTGGAGTGTTCTTATCATTAAATACAAATATACTATCAAATGTAACTAAAGGTGTGAAAATTGAATTAAAATAGAATTGAAAGTTTACTTCTGAAATAAAATCACCCCCTATTGTGTTATAGTATATATTTATTTATTTAGTCATTTAGCAGACGCTTTTATCCAAAGCAACTTACAAATGAGCACATTATAGAAGTATATATGAAATAGACAAAACTATCAGTGATGAAATGAATATATTGTGAAGTATTGTGAATGCAGTGGAATTAAATTCTTTCACTAAGCAATAAACCGTGATGCCAACACACCTCACAATCATTTCTAATTCAGTGATTGTGAAACTTGGATAGTAAAACCATTGCCGACAGTGCTAACTGTGTCTCGTGTGTGTGTGCTGTGTATGTGTGTGTGTGTGTGTGTGTGTGTGCGTGTGTGCTGCGGCGTGTGTGCGTGTGCGTGTGTGTGTGCGCGCGTGCGCATGTGTCTGTGTGTGTGTGTGTGTGTGCGTGTGTGTGTGTGTGTGTGTGTGTGTGCGTGGTGTGTGTCATCAGGAGGAGCTGCTGAAGAGTGAGATCAGTCGTCTGAAGACTCGTCTGTCTCAGCAGGAGCGGATGCTGAGTGGAACCGTTAAACGCCTCAGATCCACCAATCAGCTGAAAGAGGGCATGGAGCGCATCATCATCGACCAGCGTAAGAGAGCAGCACACAATCACACACACACGCTCATGCAGAGTCAACCAACACTGATGTGTGTGTCGTGTTCCTGCAGTGTCTCTGACTCACGGCGTGCTGAAGAGAGCCAGAGGAAACCTGGAGGTGCGTTTGCCTTTGTGTTCATTTACATGCATTCAAACTCTCTGTTCGTCCTGGGAAAATATATCGTGCTGAAAATTCAGCTGCGCATCACAGAAATATAGTATTTACAATACATTCAAATTAAAAACACCTGTTTTAAATTACAATCATATTTTACAGTTTTACTGTATTTACTTGAGCAGAGGAGACTTCTTTCAAAAACATTTACAAAATCTTAAAGTTGCACACGATGGTCACGTGGAGGATGAGATGCCACTGAATGACTGAATAAAACAATAAAAACATTTATTCAAGCAGAGTTTTATGTAATTGTTGTCATTGTGCAAAAAAAACTTTTTTGGGGCAATGTCAGAATTAGTTTATTATTTAATATACACTATATAATAAATAAAGTTTTAAAATAATAAAAGTCATTAAAAAATATTGAAAATAAAATACTTGTATAGTAGACTTTTAAATATATGAAATAAATTGTGATGCCACTGAATGACATAAAAAAAATACTTGCAAACATTTTTGTCAGAATTAATGTATTGCCATAAAAAAAGAAACCTTATAATCACAAGACAATACTGTGGACTTAGTATGACATTTATGTTTTATTTTTGCCATAACACCTCTAAATGAATTTTCTAATGCTCTGTTGTCCTGAGCGTTTCTCTGATATTAACACTCTGCCGCTGTGGTTCTTCACCTCTCTTTCAGTCTAACTATCTGAATGTTTTTGGGCTGAAGGGTCTGCAGGTGGAAGGTTAGTTTAATGACGGCTCGTGTGTTTGTGGGCTTTCAGGAGCAGTTTCTTTGCATGTCGATCACTGCATGTTCACTGCGTGCAGTGTTTTAAACCCCAGTGGCCCGTATGAAGTGTTACTCCGTGTCTCTGCTGTTTTATTTCAGGCTTGAGATGCTCTGCATGGATTTGCTTGATCGTTTGGCTCTCAACACATCTCTGATAGTTTTACCTGATTGTGTTTCTGTAGGACGTCCCACTGAATGTCCAGTGACCAATCAGCAGTCGGGGGCGTGGCCTGTCCGCAGCAGCAGTGAAAACTCCTCCCACTGCAGCTGTTAGAAACTTCACACTGACGGTTGAGTCCTAACATCATGGTTTTCTCTTTTATTTTGCGTTCGTAATTTATTCCTCTCTTTCTGAGGTACGCTGATGCTGTTCAGAAGTATTTGCACATATACAGTGAGCATTTAACCGTGTAAAAGGGAATGTTTTTTAAAGCAGAACAGATTTTCTCCTGTAAATACTTTGAGCTTTGGTTTTATACTGGTTTTAGACAGTCTCCTGTGATGCTGTAATGTTTTGATGTAAATGAGTGGTACATGTACATTGAATGTAGCAGTCTGTGTTTAAAGTAAATGTATAAACCCTGATAAAACGGTCTCTCTGCTTTCATGGAAACCCGGTTTGAATTATACAGGACTAATCAGCATTAGATTTCATACAGCAAGACTTGTCAGATTTTAATATATAGTAAATATATATTTACACTGGCAAAATGAGTGGCGGAACTTATTTTAGCAATTTTTCTTATTCACTCAAATTTTCATTTACATACGATTTGTTTTGTATTAGTAAGCCTATGAAATTTGTCTATGAAAACATTTTTATTGGACATTTTAATGGAATAAACAAATCAAGGCTGAATGATGCATTTCTACAATGACATTCATAATATCACAGCACTTATTACTGTATTATAAATTACACACTCAGTGTTGTCATGCATGAACGAAACATGCTACGTATTTTTGCATATTTATAAATATACTATTGCTTGTGCATGTTTGGTATGTAAAGCATTTTATATATACACATTTCAAAACAATGTCTACAAATACATTTTAATGTAGATTAAATTTTGTTTGTTATATAATTAATGTGAATGCAATAAGGGCAGAACCTTATTTATTTGCCAGCACATTTAAAATAATATAATTATTAAAAGTGTTAATGTCATTACATTTCATATAGACAGAGAAGTTTTTTTTCCAACAAGTAATCTAAAAAAAAAAAAAAAATCTAATTCTAAAACATAAATGTTACAAATATTTCATTATTGTCCAGCACAGGTCTTTGTGTCCATTCAAAAAAAAAAACGAACCGCGTTCAGCGTTACTCCCTTTCAGTTTATTATGGTTATAAGTCAAATATATGGCAACTGGGACAGAAATGTTTCATACAAAACGCTATAGCATACAATCATGACAAACATCTGTAACATGATTTAATTATATACATGTAACTACAAAACATTCAATGTATTTTGACAGTTATCAGCTGCTGTAAGACCGTCTGTATTTTTATGAGATAGAAAAGGCCCTGTGTGCCTGAGCGTTGGCACGAAACGGGCTCACCGAAGTCGAAGCCTGAAACGGATTCATTGTGCTGAGATTCAGATCTCTGAATCAGTGTTTACTCCGAGCGGGATGTGTGCGTCTAGCGCTGGACGTGCCGGACGAAGGCTTGGACCAGCTGGATGAAGGGCTCCTGGCCCTCCGGCGTGGCCTTGGATCCTGCTGTAGGTGCTTTGGCTTGCATCCCGCTGGCTGGGGAGGAAGGAGAACCGCGGCGGAAAAAACGGAATAATGTCGACAGCAACGTACTCTGAAAGAAAACAGGAAAATATTTGGGTGAGTTTCAAGCAAATAGGTCCAAAACTGGTTCAGGTCATTTATTATTTATTAAGTCCACAGTATACTGTATTGCACATTTTACTCATTTTTTCTTATTTTAACCTATATTTATATATATTCTCTTGTGTTATGTTTCATTTTTTTGCACTGTCCATTGAGCGGACCTGTCCTGATTTACATTTCACTACTGATTATATTCTGTATAATTGAGTGTGTGACGAATAAAAGAACCTTGAACCAAAAAATATATTACAAAAATCTAATTTTGTATATCTCATGGTGGCATTTATACTGCTCATAACCAGGAAAAAATACTGTGTCCATGTCCAGATAGGATAATTATGGTTTTGTAGTAAAAATAAAGTCACAAAACAGTAAATCAGTCATTTAATCATCCAAATAAATAAAAACTGTCCAGAGAGGATGATTATAGTCCTGAAGTAATTATAAAATGTAGATATTTAAACAAAAATAAATATCTGTCAGTAAACAAAAATAGAATACATCTGGAATCTGTTGAAACAAACACTGTCCAGACAAGGATGACTATAATAAAAACAAAATCTGTCAATAAATAATACAAAATGAAAATAAAAGGTGGAAGACCCACTGCAGACAGGATGATTTAGGTCTTACAGTAATGAAAATAAATCACAAAACTGTAGATAGTTAAACAGATAAGTAAAAAATTGATTTTGAGGTCAAATAATTAAATTGATGCTTGGCTATAAAGTTGATTTAATGAACTAATTGAATATATCTTAAGCCCAATGAAGGACTCACCAGCTCGGAGCTGAGCTCCTGTTTGAGTCTCTGTTTGTCTCTGGGCAAAACTGAAGGATCCTTCAGACAGCGAACAGCCTGAGAGATCAACACATAGAAGCAGTTCTCCATCGAGAACATCAGCAAAGACCTGAAACCACAGAGAAAGAGCTTGAGACGACATCGAGATCAAACCCACACCGCACTGTAAACATCACTGCTCACTTCAGCGCTTGAGTGTCCTCCGAGACCACGAGTGGATCCTTCCTCTTCTCAATCTACAAACACAACAACACAATCAGCACAGAAACAAACTACATTCATTACACGAGAAGAGCTGAAAGTGCTGCACTACCTCTCCCAGCATGCTCAGCGCCACATTAATGGTGGCCATGAGAGTCCCAAACGACGGAGCCACATCAGAATCAAAAGCAGGAGTGGTGAAACTCAACACAAACAGCGTCCTGTACTCCGCAAGGTCCATAGACTAAACACACAGAGAGAGACGTGTGACGTAACGCTCCAGCCGTGAACGGTGAGTGTTTATAGTGTGTGGATGTGTACCTGGTCCAGCAGTATCTGACAGCAGTCCGGTGTGAAGTGCTGTAACGTGGCCAGGGTTTTACTGAGGATCTTTAACAGACTGCACTGAACCGCCTGCAGCGCTTTAGACTCCGCCTCCTCTCTCTCCCCCTCCACCTGCTCTTTGGAGGCGGAGTGTACGGCACGCTGGGGGTGTGGCCCCGGTGGAAGCCCCTCCCCATTCTTGGCCTGAGCAAACAGACTCATAATAAATCAATCACATACAGCACTGACAATCTAACGATGCGTCCGAGCGTCACGTCTCATACCTGCAGGTAATGATGCAGCATTTTCTTGCTGTGCAGGAGGTATGTACACGTCTGACACAGATAGCACAGATTTACCTGAAACACACAAACAAACTTTTTGGCAGCTGCACCCTTTAGACCAGAGGTTTCAAAGTCAATCCCTGGAGGGCCGCAGCTGCGTGGAAGTCTGTAGTGATCCTGAAGAGCTTGATTAGCTGGATCAGGAGTGTTTGATTAGGGATGGAGCTGTGGCCCTCCAGGAGACCAGTGCTTTAGGGGCTGTTTACACCTGGTCACTTCATGCGTTTTGCCAGACCAGGCATAAATGCCCTCCGAAACGCTTGAGATGGATATAAATCTGATCGCTCAAACCACTTCAGGAAGTGGTCTCCAGACAAAACTGGACAAGTGTAAATGCATCTGGATGTAGAAACCACATATGCTAATTTTACTCCTCCCAAAATATTAAAATAATTAACTTGTAAGAGCGTTTATAGGCTATATGGCATATTATAGTCAGATACGACAGCGCTAATGCAACAAACATCACCGCAGATGAGTAGCTGAGTATCTCTTCAGCAAAGCTGCAAACCGCGCATGAAACTGAAAGTAAGTCGCAGACGCTCAACACAATCATCTTCATTAAAGTAGCGAGACTAACCCATCTTTCCGTGCTGATGCCGCACTCTCCTGTCGCGGTCTCTGATATTGAAATGAGCTGATAATTAATAAAATACAGTGCGTATCTATTGTTTTCATTGATTTGAACTCTGTTAAATGTGCTTATGGTGCAGGAATTGAAGAACGGATTTATATCTGTTTTGCAAAGACACATTTATGTGGCCAAGTGTAAATGGAAAGGTTTTAACAAATCAGATAGATATTGATCAGAGAAAACACATGAAGTGACCCGGTGTAAACAGGCTCAAGTAAATATTTTGAGTAGGGCTGTCAGATCAACATGTTAACATAATTAGTTAAAATATTTTAGCACAGTTAACACACTGGGCCCACCCCCCAGACCTGTACATCTCATACATTTCATACATACGCAGCTTTTTTTGACAGCTGACTAGGGCTGTCAATTAACTCCATAAGCGCACGTATAACCTAAAATGTACGATATTGGTGCAAAATCCCTTGTATGAGTTTTGGTTTCATATTTATATCACACGAGCAGCGAGAGCAATCACACAAATGTTGTTTTTGTCCCGAATATAACAAGTGCAAATGTGATTTACGGTTCAGTAAATAAGAAGGTAACGTGTTATATTTTAAACAGTTTTTGCTCAGTTTTGTCAACAAAAATATTCCTTATAAAGCCACAGCAGATCTAGTTTCTGAATGAATCTGCGTTTTGAACAAATTGAGTGAATCAATGATTCAAAGAGCCGTTAACTGAATGAATCAGCCGTTTAACGAATCAAATGAATGAAAGACTCAAAGACATTTACCGCCACCTGCTGGCAGTTATAGTTTCTTATTCCTTCCGTTGCATCAATGAATAAAAAAAACTGGTGTATCTCAAATTATCTTCTTTTATGCTCCATAGTTTATATTGGGCTGTTGTTGCCTAAACGTTTAGGTGTAATAAATGTTATGTTGAATCAAATAACATATTTCTTTCTAAAGCTACTATTTGTAATGTCTCATTTAACACAAAATAGCATTAAATAATATTTTGGGAGTATTTTCACAGCCAAATGTAATTTGCGATTAATTAATCGACACCATGTAATTAATTCGATTCAATATTGAGCCCTAATTTGAAGTCAATATTCAATAGCTCATAGTATTTGATACAAGTTACAGCACAAATGCTGGTCTTAAATGATGAAGTCTGAAGTGATTTGAGGAAGCAGCAGACGTGCTGGAGTGTACCTGAACGTCTCTGAGCAGCTGCGGCAGGTGGAAGTGCCACTCTTTACAGAAGTTCGAGAGCTGGAGCAAGAAGCCCACCGTGTGATCGGCCTCATCCAGACACGCCAGAGACTGAACCGTCCTCACCGCGTTCAGACACTACAACACACAACATCCTCAGGGAGCAGTCATACGCTCACAGCAGAACACAACGGAACAACGCACTCAAAGAAAACAAAGTGAGAAAGATGGAAGGATGTGTTTTGAGTGAATGTCAAAAAACAACAACAAATGTAGGATATATATCACCTCAAAAGCAAAATAATATATATTTGACATATATAATGAGGCCTAATTGTAGGACCTTCATTGTTTTTTTTCAATGACAATTTCATTATAATTAAGTATATTAAAAGTATTTAAATTATAGCACTTCTTGTAATGCTTTTAAATTATGCTCATCAAATCCACTGCATCCAGACAGGATCGTTACTATATTAAAAATGAAAATCACTATTGAGGATGAAAACTACCAAAACAAAGTTAAACATATATATCAAAAAGTTCTACTGGCTGAATTACAAAGGAATTTAATTTTTTCATATATATATATATATATAGTCAACATAAACATAAAAACACACCTGCAGGATGCGCTCCTGGTGCACGCCAACAAAGTCGAGCGCTTCATTGATGAAGTTGTAACGGAGAGTTTTCAGCAGACTTTCCATCAGAGACAGACTCAGTCTGTACACACCGGCCAGCTCGGGGCGTCCTGAGACTTGCGCACAAACGCCTGAGAGAGAGAAAGAGATAACAGCTGCGGTCATACAGGGCTGTGTCTAGAAGAGATACAGCTAAAACCGGAAGATAACAATACAATTATTTTCTACCTATTATATTGTGTTTTATTAATGTCTACACCCACCCCGACACTAAACCCACCCCTTACAATAATGTAAAACAGTAATTATTGTTGTACAGTGTGACAAACATTATGTCCAGTAGACGAATCTGTACACATCTAGCCTTAACATCATACAGAGTCTGAGAGAGAAAACAGGTCAAATTAGGATGTTGACGTTGTACCTGCGTGGCTCCGTTAGATGGACCCTCATACACACTGAGCAGAGGAAGACAGATGCTCTGAATCACTCCAGCACCTGCCACTGCTGCTGCCCCCTACAGGAACATGACAAACATTCATCAAGTAGTTTATTTCATTATTGAGTCATCACTTGATGTTCTCTAAGGCCTTGTCCCAGATCCCACCCTAAACCCTCGCGGTCTTTCTCAGAGTCCACACTTTCGTGACGTAATGCCGCTTTGACCGTCGAGTAGAAGTCTGCAGCGGAGCTCGTCCCAGTGAGGGCTCGGCAGAAGTGCGGATCAAGGGCGCATAGCGACGATTGGGACACTCTACGGTCTCGTGGACTTAACTGAAACGCACACGCAGCGGCCATTGCAAGTGCACATGAAGTGTCCCATTTGGGACAGGGCCTAAAGTCCTAGTGTGTGGTACTTGTTCATTTTTGAAGTGAAATACATATTTAATGTTGTTTATGATTTTAACATGTCACCCAGATCACAGTCATATTCCTTCATTTCACATACACATTGCATTAAAATCAGCGGTTCATAACCTTTTTGACTATTCATATGGATTCGTTTTGCGAGGCCTTTAACTGGAACTCCCAGGTTTCATAAAAATATTTTCATTTGTGTTTTAACTAAAGTCTAATGGGTTTAGAAAGACATGAGGAAGAGTAAATGATGAATTTCCATTTTTAGGTGAACTAAGGCTTTTAGGATAATTATTTTTTTCTCACAGTTCAGTTAATACTAGAAAATTGAAGGAAAAAAACAAAAGTATATTCATAAAATATATAAAAATACGCATAATTTACATGACTTTTCCATGTCTAGAAACCACGCTTTTAAAATGATGCTACCTTACGAATCCCAGATTTCTATATCCTGGTGAATACTGTTGGCTTTTGTAAACTGCTTTTAAAGCTTCTGTGTACCTGCGGTGTTCTCGTGAGTGTGAGCAGCAGATGAAGCGCTGCCTCGGTGAAGTAAAGGTTCTGTTTGGAGCGCAGACTGAGTTCTAGAGCGCTCAGAACCGACGGCAGAACTGGCAGCTTCCTGACCACCTGCAGCCACTGCTCACCATCCTCATCAGCTCGACACAACTCTTTAGAGAGATGAAGAGCTAGCACACACACCTGAGACAGAGAGTCAGAGATATGGAATAACTGTATATACTGCCTATAAAATGTATGTGAATAGCATGCATTATATACTCAAGACTTTAAACAGTAACATGTAATGAAAGCTTGTTTTCAGCACAGAAACAAAACCTCAAAATAAAAAAATCTAAATTCTCAATTTAGCCAAAAAATCCTAATTTTGAGACAAACACCTTTTTTTTTTTTATGGGCAAAAAAATACATATTGATATAAACTCAGACTTTTTTCTACATTTGCATTTAGTCATTTAGCAGACAACAGAAGCAATCAAAATGAACAAGAGAGAAATGATATGCAAGTGCTATAACAAGTCTCAGCTTAATGCAGTGCATGTAGCAAGGTTGTTTTTTGACAGGAATTCTGAGTTTATATCCTGCAATTATATGTTTTTCTGCCATGGAATGTAAAAAAAGGTAATTGCAACTCATCATCTCTGATATCTCACAATTCTGACTTACCTCCGAATTCTGACTTTTTCTCTTAATTCGGAGTTTCAATAGACAAATGTCAATTCTTGAGTTTTGAGAGTTTAGATTGTTAATATCAGGTCAAGTGCAGTGCATCATGGGATAGCATACATACATTCTGTGTACATTATACACACACACACACTCACTGAGTCTTGCTGGTCTTTCTGGAAGTGTGGGCTGTCTGTCTCCATGCTGTCCTCCTGAACGTCACCTCTCTGTATCATGTGACGTGTGCTGTCAATCAACGCCAGGGCCTCGTCCTGAACCATCTCACACACACACAACAGCAGCTGGGGAAGCTGGGTAATCTCTCCTCCTAAACCAGGTAATGTTCAACAGTTGTTCAAACAAAATGCACACAGTTGGAGGAATGTTTCCCCAAACAACACAGACTGACCGTTGAGTCCTTGTATCTGCAGGGCTAAGATGAGAGCTGACAGGAGCTTGGCTTTGGTTCGGTCTGTGAGCTGTTGTTCAGCATGTAGAACGCTTTCCAGCATCAGAGACAGGGGCGGCAGTAGAGCTGGAGCGGACACCAACACACTGACACAAACCACATCAGCAATATTAGATAACACGCTCCTCTGAAGAGTTTGTAATATTATATAGACACTACTGACGTTCAAAACACCCTCCATGTTCATCGTGACCTTTTAGATCATGTTTTTATAGCTTATCTTCAGCAAACAATTTCATGTTTTAAATTATATTAAAACAAAACAACAAAAACACAACTAAAACTTTAAAATCAAAACAAAAAAGGAAAATATTTGTGTTTGTGCGTAAAATAGCATGATACTAAAACATTTTGTATTTTCCCCTTTTTGTTTTACATTTTAGTTAAATTTCATAAATGTTTTGTGTTTTTATCATTTTTATTAGTTACTTTATTTTATGTCAGTATAGTTCTTATTCATTTTTATTTCAGTTTTATGTTTAGTTATTTTAGTACATTAAGTTAAACTAAATGAAAATGATATGTTGCTTTGGAAACTAGCTGTCATAAAGTAAGTTATAAATAGGTTTTTTTATATTTAATTTACAGACCAGTAACAAACGTTATTTTTTTTATGGTTTCAGTTTACTATAATAACCTTGATTTTCTATGAATTTCACACGTGAAGCTGAGCCAATCGTTTACAAAAACAAACCTTTTCCACTGTTTGAGGAGGATGAGGAGCAGCGTGACCATCATGGACCCCAGACGCAGACAGAAAACAGACTGAGACATCAGCAGCTGAGAAAGAGAGAAAGAACATTAAAGGTCATTTGTAGATATATAGTCATATGTATAAGGTAACCTACCGCTGCTTTGGTCCCTTCCAACACGTCCATGAACAGCTTCTGCCTGACAGTGTCATCCTTCAGATGCATCACCTCAGACTACAAACACACGAGACCGGTTATGATGAACACCAGAGTATGACCGTGAGATGTGTGAAGTTGAGTGTAGCTGCTCACATGACTGGTGGAGAGTATTAAGAGCGTCCTCCAGGCGGAGATGAGCATCTGAGACTCGGACAGAGAGCGCAGACCCTCCTCTTCACCGTCACACGCCACACACACCAGATCACGCACGTAATCCGACCAGAATTCATAGCGGCGCTTACTGCTGAAACTCTCCAGAGCCGCTTTCAGAGACGGATCCAACACACCACTGAAAGCCACACACACACACACACACACACACACACACACACAGACACACACACACACACACACACACACACACACACACACACACACACACACACACAGACACACACAGACACAGACACACACACACACACACACACACACACACACACAGACACACACACACACACACACAGAGACACACACACACACAGAGACACACACACACACAGAGAGACACACACACACACACAGACACACACACACAGACAGACACACACAGACACAGACACACACAGACAGACACACACACACACACACACACACACACACACACACAGACACACAGACAGACAGACAGACAGACAGACAGACACACACACACACAGACACACACACAGACACAGACACAGACACACACAGACACACACACACACACACACACACACACACACACCTGTGAATCTGTATTGGTGCTTTGCAAATAGACAAAATACCTCTTTTACTGATTATTTTATCAATTTTGAAGCAGCTGTTAAGGCATGTTCACACCAAAGACAATAACTATAAAGATAAAGTTCTAAAAATCGTTCTCAATATTAAAAGTCCACACCAAAGCTATAACGATAAAGGCACAAATATCACTGGAATCCCTTTCAGAACGATTCTTCCAGCTGATGAACGATACAAACATTGATATCCAATCAGAATCCATCCTGCTATCACGAGCTCGAAAATGTAAAGCGGCAGACGAGTGCGCGCTTAGAATAAACAGATCATCGTTCGCTGGTGTGGACGCTAATATCGTTATCGTTCTTAGTGTGAACGGGCCTTTATAGTAGAAGCTGTTTTTGAATGAAACAGGCTTGTGTGGTTCATACCTAACAACATAGTAGATCTCAAGGGCGATTATCTTCATCACAAAGGCACAAGACTCCAGAACACACGGCTACACAAAAGAAACAATCAAACTAAATGATTTATTTTTCTAGTTATTACTATTTATGCACACAAACACACACGTACCTCTGTGGACTCAGATGGGAGAGGTAAGTTTCCAAATACAGGAGTTGTTAGGTTCTCCCAGAATTTCTCTCTGTAACGATAAAAGATCACATGGTTTGTTTAATGCTTAATAACAACCAACCAAACGATGACTAAAGTAAGAGGACGGAATGCTACAAAAGTGTAGAATATCGAGTGTGGTTCTCAACAAGGCATTGAATTAATCAATTATTATTCATATTTTAAATCAAAATGCTTAACTAAACTAAAATAATAAAATACATCAATTATATTTTTATTTCTATTCCCCAATTTAATAATAAAAAAACAGTTTTTGGAACTATTACAAAATGAACAGTGGCTAGTTACTTTAATATATTAATATTAGCTTCTTCTTCATCATAACTATGACAGCATTACTGGAAATGGCCTCTCAGGAAGCCTCTGTATACTGTGCTGGACAACAGGGACCTTTGAGAAGCACTGCCCAACTGCGTCATGTGTTCGACTCACTTGGTCCTGAGCACCGAGAGCGCGCTCTCCCGTCTGTCCTGCCAGAGCGCGTGGAGGAAGGCCAGTGCCGCCCTGTGCAGGAGCGGAGGACACCAGTACTTCCCCTGCTGCTTCGAGTCCAACAACTCCAGCACCACAGACAAACAGCTCCACTCTCCCAGAGAAAACTCCTACACACACAGAGAGAGACAATCACACACTGCTCTGACTCATTCACCATCACACTGACTCTATGACCTCTGACCTTTGCCCCGTCGCTGCCGTCTTTGGTCTTCAGGTTGAGGAAGAGCTCAATGAGTCCAGGTTGTGTCTCCACAGCCACGGTGAGGAACTCCAGTATGGTGACTTTAATACGCATGTCTTCAGTTCTGCTCTGTAGTCGCGTCAGAAACGCATCTCTGATCGCAGCGGCATCGCTGCCCAGACAAGCGTACACGGACATGGGAGCCACCTGGACATAGATTTCACATACCGTTATTAATTACCATAAACATTGAATTACTACTATACATCAAGATATTTAATGACTGATACGGTTTATACTGAACATTAAATGACAAAATAAATAAATAAAATGTTAAGGTTATTTATATACGTTAGAATATTTATTAATATTCTGAATATGCTTTTATTTTTATATTTAGTTTTTAATTAGTGTACATTTAGTTTAAGTGTTAGTAATTGTGTTGTGTTTTTGACATGTATTTGGCTTTTGTTTTAATAATGATTACTAGTAATAATTTGTTTTAATAATGAATATATTGAACTGAGTATTTAAACCAATGGTCAAACCCATTATTGTCTTCTCTCTACTATTAATTTATTCAAACTAGTGTTAATATTATTTTTATACATTATAGTATTTATTAATATTTTTAATTAGCTCTTATTTTATATTTATAATTTAGGTCTTTAGTAACGATAAAAACCTTTTTGTAATATTATATTGAACAGTGTAGATTCCCTAAACTAAAAAAGTTAAACTTACTAAACTTTTAGTTACTTTAGTGTGTGTGTGTGTACAGCACGTGTGTGTGTGTGTGTGTGTGTGTGTGCGTGTGTGTGTGTGTGTGTACAGCACGTATGTGTGTGTGTGTGTGTGTACAGCACATGTGTGCGCGTGTGTACAGCACGTGTGTGTGTGTGTGCGTGTGTACAGCACGTGTGTGTGTGTACAGCACGTGTGTGTGTGTGTGCGTGTGTACAGCACGTGTGTGTGTGTGTACAGCACGCATATGTGTGTGTGTGTGTGTGTGTGTACAGCACGTGTGTGTGTGTGTGTGTGTGTGTGTGTGTGTGTGTGTTCATCCCACTCATTGATGTGAGCACAAGTATTGGGACAGTTGAACATTAAGGCAGATATAAAAGATGAAAAGCTATTATTTAGTTGCAGATCCCTTGCTCACAATCACAGCAGTGAGTCTGTGACACATACACATCTTCTTTCTTTCTTAGTTATTTATTGTTATTTTTCTCTCTTTTCTTGTTTTTTATTTATTGTTATTTTCTTTCTTTCATTTTGTATTAATTATTTATTGTTGTTATTTCTTTTTCTCTCTTTTCTTGTTATTATCTTTCTTTATTTATTGTTATTTTATTTTTTCTTTCTTTCTTTGTTATTTTTTTGTAAAGTATTAATTATGAAAAAAGGTTTGAATAAAATAAAAGATTAATAGCAGAATTTACTGTTATTATTTATTGATAGTTTAACTAAAGATTTCATCAACTGATGAGAAAATAAGAAATAGATTAATTGAAAAATAATTGATAGATCAGTCGAATAATCAAAAAATAATCGATAGATTAGTCGACAAAATAATAGTTAGCTGCAGCTCTAATTTATATACAAAAGTATTTCTTAATATTCTGAAGTAATTTTATTTTTATTTATTTTCATATTTGTATGAAAATTACCATAAAACTTTGTATATATATTTTATACTTGTCGTTTTTATTAGTTTTGATTTCTGTTATAATTAGTTTTTAATTCATATTTTATTTCAAATGCATTGCAATTAACTAAAATGTCAATATTTGTAACAGTTTAATTAACAATAACAACACTCACTCAAACCCCAAAGTTCAGGCATCTTTCATGTAAACTACATTATTTAGTCCCTTTATGAAGCTGTTTTGGCACATGAAGACCACAACAACGTGTCACGAGCATTACCGTGGCGAGTCTCTTCAGCAGCTGTATAGCAAGTCGCGGCAGCGCTGGGTCGTGCTTGTGGTAAATATACTTCGCCAGCACAGCGATCAGGTTGCTGCTATGACCACCTGCAAGAAAAACACTTGCATGATCACTAGAGGTCAGAAACAGACAAAACTATGGAAAGGTTTATTTTGTAGAAATGTATTATTATTAGCAATCCCTGACAGAACAGTTTAATATTTCACATCTACCATTCCCTGAAGTGTGTGTACTAACCGTGCTGTGTCAGTGCTTGCTCCAGAGGTGAGGCCGTATCAGACTGCGGTTTGAGTCGGATCACATTGTTGGTGACTGAGAACGCCAACTTCACAGTCTGGATCAGAACCTGACCAGGTCCCTCAGACCCACCACTGCAGACAGACACACACACTCAAACCCACTGACTCATGTAAAGAGGATCCATATGAAACGCTCAATAGTGTACCTGCTGGGCTGTGCTGCGAGCACCATGTTGATAGTGTCCACTCCCACACCCATGATGTTGACCACTGCCTGTCCTGCCTCGGTGTTGGCCAGACTGTAGATACACAACGACTGCAGACTTGGGGCGCTGCAGAGGTCACACATCAAGAAAGTGAGAACCAAATGAAGACCACATGAAATACCTGCGTCCTCTTACCTGCCCTCTGACTCCCCCTCCTGACTCAGATTGAGAATAGCATGAACCAGCTCTAGAATCAAACAACCTGACAGAGAACAGTGAGTAGAGAGTGTTAAGCATACACCAGTGCATTTAAGAGAAACTGAGAATTTCAGACAGTAATGTTGTGCGAGTTGCTCACCGATCCGCTCTCGCACTCCATAGGTGTTGTAGCGCCATTTATGATATGTAGGCAGCATTTCTTTCAGAACCAGCAGCACACATGGGATGAGTCCTCTGCTCTGAGTACTGCCCAGCTGACCCTGAAAACACACATTCAAATTACTCAATATCCTGCACCAAGTCTGCGTGGAAAAAATCTTATTGCAAAAATAAATAATCCAGGTTTATTGTACTTATGTGTAGGGCTGTAAAATTTGGCCAAACATGTTGTGATATTATTATATTATTAGTAAATAAGATAAACCAAAAATATTACAGCTGTAACTGTTATAAAATACGAAATACAGAAGAATAAAAAAAGTATTTGATATACAAATGTATATATTACATTAAATATTACTATTAGTTTTTCTATTGTATATTTAAATTATGTAATGATGTATTATGAAATAATAATTATTATTACCATATAGAGTACCAATTAAATGAACTACAATGATAATATTTATGGCTGTCTTAATTCATTGTCAAACCTTAAACTGAGACACTAAACCCTAAAAATGAGACGGCGGACCATGAGCTGCTCGTGTGTAAAACAGTGCCACGCTTCACTCTGAAACAAGCAGTCATATATTCATTTAATTGCAGCCTTTGTAAGCAATTTGATAATCATCCAAGTAACATTGTGAATTTGGTTTCATTTCAATTAATCGTGCAGGAAATCAACCCTGTCAGGAAAAATGATGTCTGACCCGTCTCACATTTTGTATGAGGAATATTCATTTTTGCCATCTAACAGAAGTTGCATGCTAGATTGAATAGGCTGTTACGTAAATCTTTTGTGTATGAGTCTGTAGAATTAATAAATCAGAATTGGGGGTTCAAATAAGCCTCTGGAATTCACTATTCAGATGTGAGACAAAGACACATTTTTGGAAAGAATTCCAACAATAAAGTGTAATTGGATTGAATAATTAATTTTAAAAAGTAATATTAAAGCTAACAAATGCCTCTAGTTTTATTAATTTAACAGATCTTTGAAGTTTGGGCAAAAAATTATGGAAGTGATATGTTTTTGTGCATTTTATTTTTTCACATGGTGATTGTGAAACACATCACTTGCATGCTTTTATGATGACATTTGTTATTTTTAATGTTAATCGGGTCAATTTTGATCAAGAACAATGCACTGTGACTTTAATTCAGCATAAGTGGTGCAAAAAATATGCGCTGCTTACGCATGCAGTGTGAAGCCAGCGTTACAATGTAGTCTGTGTATTGTAGTGATACGTGGTTAGCTAAAAACTTGGTCATTTTCACATGATTGGTCATAACGGGTGATAAATGTATTACCTTGACGAGTGTGGTCACTAGTCTTAAAAAGGCGATGGTCACACTGTACTCTCCTCTGGGCTGTTCAATCAATACCAGCAGGTTGCCATAGTTACCTGCCTTCATGCCCTCTGCACTGAAACACACACACACACACATCAAACATGACATTCTTCAGGTTTCTCTGACTTTAACAGATCTTGTTCACTTGCTCTGCATGTGTGTATCACCTGATGGCTTGTGCCATGTTAGACAGAGGCGTGGAGGCGAACGGAAGGAAGCCGGTGTGATGCAGACTGGACCAAACCTGTATCAGGAGGAGGAAAGGCTGCTTAGTCCTAGATCATCACTTCATATAACCCTGACTGACTATAACTGTGAACATTTACCTTCGCAGGCTGCCGAGCAGCCAGAGCAATAAGGCAGTTGACGCAGGAAGTGATCACATCTACCGGAGGGTTAATAACAGAGGTCAACCTATAACACGAATCACACACCATCAGTTTCATTGATAATGCACTGTTCACTGTTTGGTCTTCATGTTTACATGTGCACGTCACCTCTGTAGCAGCATGTAGATCCGTGATGTGAGCGGCAGCAGACAGTCAGACACGGTCCAATCTGTGCTGATGATCTTATGAACCAGATCCAAGATGGGCTTCACGCGCTCGCAGTGTACCAACACATCTATTCGCCCAAGACAGGTGTCAATAGCAGGTAAAAAGGCAGCAACATTTTAATAAAACATCTTTAAATACATAGGGCTCTATGATTTCCACTATGTATCCAGTTATGAAAATGTACAGTATATGTAATGGAACATTCTGGATAAATGCAAAGTAGGGCTGTACACTTAATCAAATCTGAATATGGATTATTAACAATAAACCTATGTTGTGTAGCACTTTGTTTACTAAACAAATAAAAGCAATTGTTACATTTTCATTTGATTACATTTTAAAAGATAAATTAAATTGTTAATGTTTATATTATTAAATCAAATTTAAACGGACAACACAGTTTTAATAATAAAAAAAAAAAATTTCTTAAGGTCCCATTATTGTATTAATTTGATTAAATAATTAAAATGTTGAAGTTTCATGAATTAAATTAACATTATTTGATTATGAATTAAGCCATTTAATTTAATAATTTAAACAGAATAAATAATTTAAAAGGAAAACAGAATTTGAGAAAAATAAATATTTAATTAAAATTAAAAAAAATGTAATGATAAATAAATAGTTTTAAATTGTATAAATGTCATGATTTCAATTAAGTAGACATGCTTTTTGATAACTAAAATTGTATTTAATTATTAAGACAGAATTCAGAAAAATTCAAATGCAAAAAAATTAAAAAATTAAACAGGAAAAATTGAATGGGGGAGTTTAATAGCACCCTTAATACATGCGAGTTTTGAGTGTTCGTACCTGCAGAAGAAACGACGAGCAGCAGCATCTCGATCTCACAGGTGAAGAGAGTCCATGAGCTATAGCTATAGTCCCAGCGCACCAGAAACCCTGTTCACCCAAAGACAGCTGCTTTCCTTCACACACCTGTCCAAAACATCCCTGAGGCATCCGCAGGTTGGTCTGACCCACCCCTGAACATACAGATGACACGAGAGAAAATGACCCAAAGACATGTTTTCATACACCGATGCAATCAGGCAAAGATACGTCAAGACACAGGAACACATGTTTTCAGCACTGACCCAGAGGGTAGAGGAGTTTAGGAGTCTGTCTCCTCCACAGAGTGCCGTCCTCTCTGGAGATCACATCGTTGGGTTTGTGCTTATAGGCCTCCGTGTAGAACGACATCTTATCTAAGAAGGTGTACACCTGAGAGACAGACCATGAAATGTCCACCAGATCGAAGATATTGTGTAGAAGTGTGCATCTACATTTATATGTTAGAAAATGTTTAATTGTACCTTCTTAGCTGTAGATTTGTCAGACAGCAGTGCGGTGAGCAGCTGTAGTAAAGGTCCAGTCTTATATGGAAACACACCCACTGCACTGTCCAGAATCACACCGAGACCCATGTTTGGCTTCTGTAGGGCACAACCAGAGGTAAAAGGTCAAATCACAAACATTTCAGAGAAAACAGAGAATCTACAAACAGTGGTGTTTTATTTCATTTGCATCAATTGTTTGCTCACCGACTCCCAGAAAAGCTCAGCCAGACTCGGTGCAGCAAGAACTTCACATGATGCATTGATCAGATGCTACAGACAGAATAATTATCAGACTTATCCAAGATGAATGCAGTAACACGATATGAAGTTTTGATCTCTGTCTGTTGGTTTGTGTATTTTTGTACCTGTTGGCTGCCGAGTGTGTCTTCTTCAAAAGAGGTGATGACAAAAGACAGGAGACCGTATATACACATCCGCGCAGTGCTTGCTGTACACTAAAATGAGACAGAGACATGTGACAGTGTGCGTAAAGGTCCACGTCACCATTGGAGAAAGTTTGTTTTTAATCTAAGTAATTTACGTTATGTCCAGTGCTGCCGAGTGCCTGCAGCATGTCGGTGAGGTACTGAAAGACTCCGAGCTGCAGCGTTGTGTGTCCTAGACGTCTGATCACAGTGCTCACTTCCTCTGGACGCAGTGTGTGTCGCAGCAGAACCCAGGCCAAGAGAACCGGCCCGTGGTGAGAGATGTCACCAAATGTCAACAGAATCTGATCCACTTCCTGCACACACACACACACACACACACACACACACACACACACACACAACAGTTAACAAACAAATCCTCTACATTCTAAGTAAAACTAAATTGCTAATCCATTCAGATTTTAGAGCCAGAATTATCCATTTAAAAAAATATAATTTCTATATATGCATTTTCATTCTAACGTGTGTGGTCAGCAGGACTTTCTTTTTTACTTTTATTCAGCAAGGATGCATTAAGATTGATCAAAAGTGACAGTAAAGACATTTGTATTATCACAAAAGATTTATATTTAAAATAAAAGCTGTTCTTTTGAACTTTCTATTCATCAAAGAATCCTAAAATAAAAGTATGACAGTTTCCACAAAAATATGAAGCACCACAATTGTTCTCAACACTGATAATGAGAAACAATATTTCTGGAGCAGCATATCAGAATGATTTCTGAAGATCATGTGACACTGAAGACGATGCTGGAAATTCAGCTTTGATCTCAGAAATAAATTACATTTTAAATTATATTTGAATAGAAAACAATTATTTTAAATTGCAATAATATTTCCCAATATTTCTGATCAAATGAATGCATCCTTGGTGAGTATAAGAGAGTTCTTCAACATCTGTATGTAGCGTATGTTCAATACCTTACAAACATCCTGTTCGTCATAAAACTGATGCTGTTCTGTTCTGTCTTCAAGAGCACATTTATGCAGGAAGTCGACATCCATCCCCTCCACAAGAATCAACGAACTGAAATAACTGTTGAGAGGATAACAATTTAGATATTTTAAAACATTGTTTGTGGTTGTATGAGAAGAAAAGCATCAGGTGACTGCATGTTCTGACCCAATGCGTTCAACCAGCACGTCCATGCTCTTGTCCACGAGGTGTCGATTGGTCTGCCGCTGTCCAAAGCCCTGCTCCTTAAACAGCCGCGTGAAGGTGGAAAGATCATTGGGCGGCATCTCGAAGTACGCATAATACAGGAACAAGATCTCCAGCAGCAGGGCCTGCTCCTTCAGACACTGCACAAACCAGTGGGACACCTGCCTCTCCGTCTACACAGAGTTGAACAGATCCTGAGTCAAATCCTACAGGTGATGCTGTTTAACACAATCATATCATCTTCTCACCATCAGGTTTCCACGCGTCTCCCATGTTGGAGCTTCTGATTTGGACAGCGACTCAAACTGCTGCCTGTAGTTGGACACCAGATCTTTCTCCAGTTTACTAACACAGTTGGAGTACTCTGCCTAAAAAGAAAAAGGATGAATTAAATTCATTTGGTTTCTGACTGTCTAATAGAATAGCGGATCTCTGGTTTACCGTGTATGGATGTCTCTCATCCTGGAAGTACGTGAGGAGGTGGAGAACGCAGCGCAGAACACACAGTCTCTCTTCATAGTAGTAATCTGCTATCTGTACAACACAATTTCAACATGTGTCACATTTCAATATATTTTAGAGTCATTTTTAGTGTTGAAGTAATATTTAGTTTCAAACCTTCAGCAGCAGAGTTTGACTCCGCCTCTCATCCTGCAGCACAGCCTGATGGGAACAAAAGGAGGATTATTTATTCACACAACCTGGGGCCAGTTGCATAAACTTAGCCTCTATGTTAAGATTGTGTCTTAAGTACAAGTTTGACAAAACTAGCAGTTGGCAAAGGGGTAACCGGTCTGATTTATGCATTTAACAAACTAATCTACAATTTAATGTAACTCAATTTAAAACATTATGGCCGGTCTCAAAAAAAAAATTAAATGACTAACTTCTAAGACTAGTCTTAACCTTTTATGCAACTGGCCCCTGGCTCTCGTCATGTTCATGCATGCTTCAGCTGTACATGCGTGTACCACATGAAGCTGAGCTCACCTTGAGTGTGTTTCGTGTATGCTTCAGCTGTACATGCGTGTACCACATGAAGCTGAGCTCACCTTGAGTGTGTTTCGTATGCTTCAGCTGTACATGCGTGTACCACATGAAGCTGAGCTCACCTTGAGTGTGTTTCGTATGCATGTATGTTTCAGCTGTACATGCGTGTACCACATGAAGCTGAGCTCACCTTGAGTGTGTTTCGTATGCTTCAGCTGTACATGCGTGTACCACATGAAGCTGAGCTCACCTTGAGTGTGTTTCGTGTGCCCCTGTAGTCCTCCTGAAGGTAACACTGAAGAATCTGCACGCTTTGCTGTTCATCCAAACCCTGACATGAAACACACACAAATATTTGTCCACTCCTGATGTCTCAATCCAGTTACTTAGCCAGTATGTATAAATCAAATAAGAGAGAGTGCAATGTTATCAAAAACCAAGAGAGACATCATCCTAAGCATTTTGGGTAAAAACATGCATATGATAAACAAAATAAATTGCAGCACTTTAAGTTGAGGTCAAAGTAGGTTTTAATATACATCTAACATGCCCAGACTCTCACCAGAAGTTTGCTGATCCGGAGTCCGAAGTCTTTGAGAGCTTGTGGTGTGTCTTTATCTGCTTTCAGCTTGTCTGCAGCCGATGTGCTGCACATAACATTTCATCATTTACAACATATTCAACAGCAAAAAGATCAATTTCATGAGGTATGTTTACATACACTAATTTTAGTGTTATTTTACCATCACATATACTATTATAGTTTTTGTTCATTTTGAATTAATCATTTCAATTGTAGTTTAATTTAGTACTTCATCTTAAACTAAATGAGAAATGCCACCTTGGCATGTATGAATGAATGATGCATTTATATAGCGCTGTATTGTTGTACACCCAAAGCGCTTCACAATCATGTGGGGGGGCAAATATTTTTATAAAAATGTTTTTTATGATAATAACCTGACTAATTATTAGTGCTGCCAAACAATTAACCGTGATTAATCGCATCCATAATAAAAGTTTTTGTTTATGTAATATATGTGAATGTACTGTGTATATTAATTATGTATTTATAAATACACACACATACATGTATGTACATGTATATTTTTATGTTTACGTAATTTATATTATATAGAAATATATTTAATATAGAAACAAATTTTTTCTTAAATATATAGATGTGTGTGTATTTATATATACATAATAAATATACACAATTCCCATATTCTGAAAAGTCAATTTATGTAAACCCAAAATGTCCAATCCAATTTGCATATTTGTTTTCATGCACATTAGATGTATTCTGAACAATAACTGAATGTTCTCAACAGATATACCACGGAGTATGTATATCATTAAATCATATCTCCCTAGCTTGATAAAGCCAAACTCTTCTTTGCGTTGACTGTTGAGGTTATTTATTTTTTACATCTTTGTACATGTTTAATGCTGTGTTACCTGGGTGGTTTGTAAAAGGACAGACCCTGCAGCAGTCTCTCGCAGTCCCGATCCAATTCAGCCTGGATTTGGGCCTGCAGGACCACACAAGAGGATCACAGGTCACAAATGATGGAGACAGGACCTCACCGAGACGCATTGTGAAAGAATACCTCATCACATCAGTACAGTTTAAGAATAAAACAGCTTTATTAAAAGGGTTTCTTCACAGAATTCTCTCAAATTAATCATTGTTGCATATACACAGCTGTCCAATTAAATCTGTGTACTTATGATGTTATTAAATACATCAGAAATGATTGGTCTGAGCACTAACCGGTTCTCGAAGTGCAGATCTGCCCAGCAAGATAGTCCATAACTCTCGGCTGCTCCTAAATAAAAGTATCACATGTGCCATTATTATGCTTCCAGAACTGAAGCCAGAGTAACTTTTGTATTTATTTAATATTAAATCGTATTCAGAAAATAAGCCATTCATTTTCAACGTTTTAGAACATTAACTCGGGACAGTTCTTAACAGCTCAATTACTTATTTATATACATTTTATAAACTGTATATACACACACCATATATATCCTTTATTAATAAGTACCTTGTTTAGATGTGTAATAAGATAACGTTACATAAACCATTAATGAAACTCATTCATCAATTCAAACTCTTATAATTCGTTCTCACCAAGAGAGTTAAAACAAGAGGAGCATTTGCACAATTAATCAAGGTTAATATTTATTTCGTATAATGTTTAAGAAGTTGACGGTTGTTTAAAAACTGTTATAAATGCAGATTATCATTTGAATTGCAGTCGCGCGGGTCAGTTAGTCAGCACGTGCGGCCGTTAAATGTCAAATAAATAGCACGTTTAAGACATATAACCCACACGTATTATTTCTAAATAGCAGTTATGAAATAACTACACATTATCCAACTACAAATTTCGTTGTAGCTCTTTGTAAACAACCTTTGTAAGTTTCGCTTTCTTCCATTTTACCTGACACACATCTGCGAGTCCGCCATCTTCACCCGGATCACGTGACTAACACAAACGAGCGCACTCCTATCACGTGACTTAATGAAATCCTATAATACATATATACTAAAAATACTTATTTTAATAAATGTATACATGTAAATTTGCAATATTAAAATGTCATAATTAAAAATAATCTTAACTAAAACATCTTTGTTTTGACATTAGCCACGTGATTATTCTGACACCACGTGACCCGGTTGTCCTACACGGTCAGTCATTGAGCGCTGAGCAGCTGAGCGCACAAAGCACGAGTCACAGCGAAACATTGGGAATATTCTTTTGTTCGAGAAGCGTTAAATCTCTGAAAAAGGGTAAGATGAACCGTTATTTGCTGTAGTTTGATATTTCTGCGTTTATTTACTGTGCAGGGTGTTTGAACAGCTGTCATTTGTGCTGAAGAGCCCATCATCACCCTCTCTATCTCTGTACAAAACCCTATAAAATAACATAAAACATCAGTATTGCGTTTGGAATATTATAATTTAATCTTAAGACTGACAATTCCTTCAAATATATGTATAACATGTATGCAATTGAATACTATCCATGTATTAATAAGCTAATGTGCTGTCAAACAATCCTTTCTATTATAATATTTTATGTTTAATAATACATTTATCATTATTTACAAAAATCTTATTTGTTTTTAAATAAGTAATATAATAAATGTTATGATTACCCTGAAATTGTATTGAATTAGCTTGTGCTAAAATAATAATATCTAATATACTATTTTCAGAGTACTTATAAAATATTTATATTATGTACACATTATTGTTATAATATTTCAAACACTAATGTATTATATTAAAGTATAGTTCTACAGGCCAGGTATTCTCTATTATTCGTATATTATTAATCTGCCAGAGCATCCAGTCATTAAAAGCAGATCGCTTCACTTTGGCTGACAAAGAGACACGGTCTTTTCATAATTGACCATGTTTAGAAGAGTCTGCTGTCGAGCGTTCAACGGTGCTAAAGTTCACAGTGTCTAGAGTTCAAACACTGTTGAGAAATTTGACATCCATCTTTAGTTTCACAGTGAGAGAATAGAAGCTCTGGACAGTACGGATGTGTTTCAAAGCCTAGTTAGCTCCCTATCTAGCATTTTTAGGGACGTCTATTGTGCTCAGAAATGCTGCTTGGGTAGTTTTGAGCCACTGTCTGTCTGTGTGTGGCATCACAACGAATATCTCATAATATTGAGTAAATCAATCTATTTCAGAATTTTTGCCATGATATTATGATTTGAGAAACAAAAGCTATGGCTGTACCATTTAATAGTTTAATATCAGATGGTAACAATAGTATTTTGACACATATTATACTACATGGTTAACATACTACATATTTATAATTACCAAGTAAATGGTATTTACATTGTACTCAAAGTTACTTAAAATAATACTATGAAATTACCATGGTATATTTGCCCAAAAAAATACTGCTATATATATATATACACACACACACACACACACACACACACACACACACACACACACACACACACACACACACATATATACTTGCCACTTTATTAGGTACACCTTGCTAGTACCGGGTTGGACCCACTTTTGTCTTCAGAACTGCATTAATTCTTCGTGACACAGATTCAACAAGGTGTTGGAAACATTCCTCAGAGATTTTGGTCCATATTGTCATGATAGCATCACACAGTTGCTGCAGATTTGTCGTCTGTACATCCATGATGTGAATCTCGTTCCACCACATCCCAAAGATGCTCTATTGGATTGAGATCTGGTGACTGTGGAGGCCATTTGAGTAAAGTGAATTGCTTTCATGTTCTTTAAGCCAAATTCTGACCCTACATCTGAATGCAGCAGAAATCGAGACTCATCAGATCAGGCAACGTTTTTCAATCTTCTATTGTCCAGTTTTGGTGATCCTGTGTGGATTGTATCCTCCGTGTGCTGTTCTTATCTGACAGGAGCGGCACCCGGTGGGGTCTTCTGCTGCTGGATATATATATATATATACAGTGTTTATTTTTAATTTTAGCTTATGTGTTTTTATCTGGAGAAAAATATTGTATTATATTTTGTTTATTCTAGTTTGTGTTTTTGTTTGAGGATAATACTAAAAGTGAGAGAAAACATTTTATTACTATTAGAGTTGGTTTATATTAATTTATGCGTTTTTGTTTGAAAAAAATGCAAAAGAATGAGAAGAAAATATAGTTTTATAGAGAAAATATAGAGAAAATGCTAAAAATAGAAAATATCAAATATAAATTGTGTTTATTTTAGTTAATTGTGTTTTTGTTTGTTGCAAAAAATCTGAGAAAATATTGCATTAAATTATGTTTTAGTTTGTTGTGTTTTTGTGTGAAGAAAAAATGCTAAAAACAGTAAGAGAAAACATTTTATTATTAAATTAAAGAATATTACATTATTATTTAAGCATTACATTTTGAAAGTTTTGTCTAATGATATTTTGGTGTGTCTTTATTTACCCAGGTATAATTTGCTGTGTGCAGGAGAGGGAAAAGTGGACAATGTTTGTGTGTTCACCAGGAACTTTCTGACAGACTGCCATATTCAAAGACTCAAATTCCTGGAAACCTTTGTCACATACGCCCCACCATCATGCAGCTGGATCCAGTGCTGGTTGAATCCGCCGTGGTGTTCTCCGTGGTGATCTGTGTTCACCGTGCCGTGTGGAACCAGCTCTCCTGGTGCTGCATCGCTCTGGCCATCCAGGCTTTTTACGTGCAGCACAAATGGGATCGGCTCATTCGGACCGGTGCCGCCGTCTTCCAGTTCCGGCCTTCGGCCAACAGCGGCGTGTTACCGGCCAGCATGGTGCTGCCGCTGTTGGGACTGGCTTTGAGGGGGCACTGCATCGCTGTGGGGAACGTTTACATGGAGCGATTCGCAATGCTCATAACAGTGATCGGTATGATGTTGGCGCTGTTCCTATCGCTCATCGCGTTGGGAATCACACGCCCGGTGCCCACAAATACCTGCGTTATAGCCGGCATCGCCAGCAGTGCCATTATGTACACCGTCAAGCAAACACTAACAGTCTCCGAGGTGATCGAAGTCTTGGAGGTGTTACTTATTTTTGTGTATCTAAGCTTAATCCTCTTGTACCTCCTCCCACGCTGCTTCACTCCCGGCGAGGCCCTCCTCATCCTCGGCTGGATCAGTTTTATCATCAACCAGCTCATCAAACGCTCTCTGGCCTCATCTGGGAATGCAAACGCAGACCCGCTTCCGTACTTCCTCCCGGTCGCTGTCTTAGGCTTAGTGATGCTGGGAATCTTCTTCGCCGTGCTTTTCGTATTCATGGAATCGGAAACCTGGTCGGCGTCGCTCTTCTTCCACACCATGACAGCTGTTTTGGGATTGGGCGTATTAGTTCCTTGGCTCTCCTTGCTCACGCAGCATCACCCCATCACCTGGTTGATGCATTTCATCACCGAAACCAACACTCGCCTATGGCTGATCGGATACTGGACCGCTTTGTTGCTTCTAGCGGTTGGCGTTGTGATGCATCAAAGTAGTCATCGCTCGGCCGGAAGCAAGAAGCACCAAGCCACGACGATCGTCCGAAAGTATTTCCACCTCCTCACCGTACTAACCTTCGCTCCTGGACTCGCTCTAGATCGTCCTCTGCTACATCTAGCTGCGGTCGGATGCCTCTCAGTGTTTTTGTTCCTCGAATTTGTCCGCTATTTCCGCATCCGACCTCTGGGGGCGCCACTGCGTCACCTTCTTACTTTATTCCTGGATGAGAGAGACTCAGGACCGCTTATTCTCACCCACATCTACCTTCTCCTCGGCGTCGCCCTTCCAGTCTGGCTCACGCCCACGTCCTGCATCCCTACCGGAGGCCTAGGGGGCGCCGGTGGCCTGGTGCCCTACGCCGGCGTGCTGGCAGTGGGAGTCGGCGATACCGTTGCGTCTGTTTTTGGCAGCTCGGTCGGCGAGATCCGCTGGCCCGGCACTAAGAAGACCTTCGAGGGCACAGCGACCTCCGTATTCGCTCAGATCATCGCCGTGGTGGTTTTCCTCATCGCCGACAGCAGTATAAACCTGAACGCCAGCTACTCGTGGGTTGTGGGTTCGATCACAATGGTGGCCATGCTGGAGGCGTATACATTGCAGATAGACAACCTGCTGCTTCCTTTGTACCTTTACATCCTCCTGCTGCTTTGAGATCAGACCCGTCCAGACAAATCAGACCATTATGCCAATGCATTAACAGCATTAAATTCATACGTTACAGCCCTGGTATTACGAGTTTGGAAAGCAAAATGCAATAATGAAACATTAGAATGTTTACGACCCTCGTACAGTGAGTAGAAATTCACTGAAATGTATTCGAGAATAAACCGTTTCTTATAGTATTAGAGTGAAACGAACTAGAAAACTACTTGAAATGGCACAAAACAGATGTTTGAAGGTGAAATGTGTATTTTTTGGCAATTGCCGAATGCTTGTTTGAGTCGCACATGACAGCTTTGTTTGAAAACAGAGTTTGGCAGCTTTAAAGGCATAGTCCTCTCAAAAATCATTTACTCAGCTTTATGTCGTTCCAAACCCGTACGCATTTCTTTCTTCTGTCGAACACAGAATTTGAAGAATATTAGGAACCAAATTGTTTCGGGTCCCATTGACTTCCATTGAATGTTTTCCCTTGCTATGGCAGGTTACCAACATTCAAAATATCTTTATTTTCACAGAAGAAAGAAACTCATACATGTTTGTAACAGCCTGAAGGTGAGCATTTTTGGGTGAACTATACCTTTAAGTATTCTTCATGTAGATTTTTCAAGGTGTACATGTGATAATTATGTTGTTTATGGCATTTATTTTTGTGTGTCCTCTCAGAAAGCTCTGATGTCTTGAGACACTGTTAATATTTCATTCGCTCAAATCCCGCGTCTGTCACTCCAGTATACATGACAGGGATCGGGTTGCACATTATTAAAAAAAGAAATGCAAAATGCTATGCCCTTTAACAATGCCTGCACTCGCGGATAAACACACAAACATACGTCTTGGATGCAAACACAATACACATTTTTTGCATTTTATTTAGATGAATCTCATGAAAACATGTCTGCCTGTATTTTTTATATTTTCTATGTTTTTTGGGAAGCACATTTCTACAATTTTAAAATGTAAAAAAATCATAATTACTCTAATTACTGTGCTGCTATATATATATAATATATATGCTATACATACTAATAATATATATACATATTCAGATGCAAAAGTCCTTCTGACCTTTTTTTCATCAGAATCCTATAAAATATCTCTGAATATTTAAAAATATATATAAATGTGTGTGTGTGTGTGTGTGTGTGTGTGTGTGTGTGTGTGTGTGTGTGTGTGTGTGTGTGTGTGTGTGTGTGTGTGTGTGTGTGTGTGTGTGTAGTGGTGTTATGATGAGGACACAAATACCAATGAAATGGCATCATTGTCAAATTCTTCAACAGTATAATGTGTTAAGTTTTGATAATCATTTATGAAAACAGTATTTAAGTGTATATGGCCTTGGCCCTGATATAGTATAACTCCGCAGCGATGGGGCAGTGCGAGGGGATTGTCGAGGTCAGAGATGCAGAACTACTGTGGGTCAATCATCAGTAAAAGGTTCACATCGAAGGAAGGCTGTTGATCTAAAGTGGAATCAGAACTCGCAGCTTTCTCTACGAAGCTGAAGTCTTTACAGTAATGTGAACATTGAGTACGCACCTCAGGCTTATTCAGTTTACATTGTCTTTCTGAATGCAGGTTCATTTACATTTGATGTTTGTGACTTTGTATAAAGTTACATATGGGCTCAGGTATGATGATATGTACAACATATACACACAGTTATCTGTATATATGTTTATTTGTACTCGTGATGATTGATGTTTATTATTTGATGTAAAAGCCTAATCAGGGACGAGGGATGCAAACTAGCTTTATGCTATATGCCCTATATACACGGCATCGGTTGTCTGTGTGTAACAATGCCTGGTGTATTGTCCCTGTTAAATAAACAAACAAATATATATATATATATATACACACACACACACACACACAAGACTTGTGACAATTATGCACATTCAATTCTTATTGTTATTAGTCTGTATATTTTATAGGTTAACAAACTATTGTATATATATATATATATACTTAGTTATTTTAATAATATATATTTAAAATACATTTAATTATATTTAAAACTAGTCATGTTTAGCATTACAATAATTAGAATTAGGTTTTTTACATTATAAAGTTGTGAAAATGTGCTTATGTCAAAATGCAAAATATTTGATTTTATTTCAGCAAAACGTAATTTCTTTCTTTTGATTTTGTAGTAAAGTATGACTCTTGACATGTTTTATCAGATTTATCTGTTTTATGAAAATATAATGTATTTTCAGTCTTTTATAGCAGCATATATGCATCACTTGAGCCATGGAAGAACACCACTGTGTTTCTATTATACGACAAATATACTCAAATATCATTTATGGATCTGCCTTTATGTCCAGTGCAGTATGAAGGACTGGCAGCATAGCTTGTCGCCTTAACCCGTGTTGTGTATGTTGACTAGTTCAGTGCTATTAGTGGTTTGTCTGCATGGGTCTGTATTTAGATATTAATGTACAGATCACTATCCTGTAAACGCATGTATGCAATTCAGCTGTTGTCTTTACTCCGATAAAGAGTGCGTCATTCTGACATTTCATAAATTATGTATGTTAAACTTTAATTTATTCATGATATTTGACTGAGGCCTTTTTTGTTGCTCTCAGCGTTTTGTGTATTACGTTGACGGTTGTCATGGGAACTGTGGTCAATCCCGTTCGGTTTGAAGTGCATTCTGGGACATTGGCATGACACTCTTGTTTACGTGTGAACTTGCTGTTAAACTACCCGGCAACTGTAATAAATGTGTTACTTAATGGTCCATATTTTGACATTGGGATATGACAAAGATTGTTGGATGTTTATTTTGAAAATCATCATTTTGAATGTTTTTTTTGTTCAAATAATTGCTTTTACTTTGCATCAAAAGACCAGTTTTTACAACTTAAGTGATTTAGCATGAAACAATAATACAAGTAACTTTCAGACTATTGTGAAAAAAATCTCTTGGAACTTTTTTATGTTAAATATCATGGTTTTTTGCTATCTTTGTTGAAGTAGTTTTTTTTTGCAATGACTATAAATATAATTTTTCATATTTTCATAGTGATTGGTTGACATGAGAACTGCAGTTTGCTCATTTATTTTCTTGGTCTTGAAATCCAGATTATACTTCTCAAACATTCAAACCTTTTCTATATTGTATTGATTTTTTGGGGTACTCAGAGAATGTTGCGTTAAAGGAAATATGTGAATTTCTAATCAAATTAAATGTTTTTTTGCTTTCTAAAACTCAGATTATAAATAATAAACACTCTTTGGTTAACAAAAACTAGCCTTTTATTAACACTGTTGTGGTTGTAGATCAAATCTACAGGTTTTTGGTCCATTTACAAAACCTCATATTTAAAGGGGTCGAGATGTTAAAACGGCTCGTTGTAGTCATGTGACGGTCCTGATATCGTCAGCATCATCGGTAACACGTGTACTAGGTGTTTTGGTGTTGTGTGTTTAGTTGTAGAGGGATGGAAAGGGCAGCTCTTCTGTTGGTTGTAGCCTGAGAGATAAAAACAGATTCACTTTACAAACTAGGCTTTCTACGAAGCTTCCTAACGCAAGTCCTGCATTACCCAGCATGCACTGTTCTTACCAATTCTCAGGACTCCAAACCGTGTTTTGAGTCTCCATAATGTGAAAGGTGTAAACGTGGCGCGAGGCGTCAGATGTGTTTGCAGCGCTGCGATGGACGACTTCACCGTGAATCAGAACCGCTCCACCTACAGTACCACAAACATTCGACAAGTGGTCCAAAAACGAAATGATTACTTTTATTCAGCAGATGCATTACATTGATCAAAAGTGACCTTTGTTTAATGGTAGTAAAGGCTTCTATTTTTATTTATTTTTTCAAATAGTCTTTATCAAATCAAATTTTCCACAAACATATGAAGTAAGCACAACTGTTTTAACATTGATAATAATCAGAAATGTTTCTTGAGCAGTAAATCAGTATATTATTATGATTTCTGAAGATCATGTGACACTGAAGACTGGAGAAATGATGCTGAAAATACAGCTTTGATCACAAAAATAAATTACATTTTACAATATATTCACATAGAAAACAGTTATTTTAAATTGTAATAATATTTCACAATATTATTTGTTTTTACTTCATTTTTTATCAAAGAACAGAAGATACTTCATTAAAACATGTATATAAAATATATTAAATTAAATACAAATATAAAACTTAATATGAAATTTTCTGCAGTTGTGTTGTGTTATAGTTTTAGTATTAATGTTTTTAATTATTTTTGCAAAAATAAATAAATATATATATATATATATATATATATATATATATATATTATTTTTTTACAAAAATAATTAAAAACATTAATATATATATATATATAGTGCTGTCAAATTATAAAATAAAAATATAAGATACTTCATAAAATAGTTGATATAAAATTAAATAAAAATATAAAACTTAATATTTTCTGCAGAAATGTTCTGCAATTGTGTTGTGTGTTATAGTTTATGTATTAATGTTTTAATTATTTTTGTAAAAAAAAAATATATATATATATATATTAGTGCTGTCAAATGATTAATCGTGATTAATCACATACAAAATAAAGTTTTTGTTTACATAATATATGTGTGTACTGTCATGTATATATAAATACACACACACACATGTATACATTTAAGAAAAGTTACGTTTATATATTAAATATATTATATAAATTATATTAATATTAATATACATGTAAATATTTTCTAAATATATGCTGTATGTGTGTATTTATATACATAATAAATATAAACAGCACACACTTATATTATGTAAACAAGACTTTTATTTTGGATGCGATTAATCACAATTAATCGTTGACAGCACTATAAACAGACTAATTTTACTCTACCGTTATTATTAATGTTTGACAGCTCATTTCACTTCTGGTACGAGTAGTTTCACACTGAACTGCGAAACCAAATAAAACCCTAAAACTGTAACAAACTAAAACTACCTATAACTCACCTTTTTTAACAGGAGCGGGAACGAAGAGCTTGTCGTCGTAATTCTTCTCTCGGCCAATGAAATCAGTGCCTTTAGGTGTCCGCACCATTCGCCTGGTAAGCCCATCTAACACACGCAGGAAAAGAGCCACACGAACACATTTTAAATACAAAACAAAGCTTCGCTCAAGCAGCACGCATGCACAAATGAATCTGCCTGACGCATGTGAAATCACCCTTGTGTGATGCCGGTATGAACCACAGACAGCCGTTCTCCAGCGTAGCGTCCTCCAGAGCGATCCACACGCCCGTCACTCTTCCCAGAGGCTGCGTGTAGAGGAAGGTGGCGTCCTGGTGAGGGGTCACTGAAGTGCAAGGATCAAAGGTCAAACGAGTGCTTTTGTACTGCATTCCTATTGGTTAAATAGGGGGAGGGTCTCACCTTCTCCACCAATCCCTGCTTGCTGTTGACAGAAGAGGCGAGTAATGAAATAATTACCCTTACAATGTGTGTAAGTAACATTATATGAGTGCTGTATGTAACTGTACCTTAAAGATGTACATACTCTGCAGAAGAACAGGGTTTATCAGGCCGAGTTTCTTTGCCAGAGTCTGCAGATAAGAAACAAACACACATTTTGACAAACTAAAGCGGATTGAAACCAGAGTGGTCTAGCTCAGTGTTATTTATATAATATCATAGTACTAACAGTACTTATTCATATTTTGAGTTTTAAGTACGTTTTTTATATTTCTATATAGCTTTAATCAATTTTTTCAGGTATAGTTTTAGTAATAATATTTAAATTAGTTTTAATTTTGGTTCACATTTGAGACATTTTGTTATTTGCTTTTGTCATATTTACAAATATTTCTATATAGATTTAATAGATTTTTATTTCAGTTAGTTTTAGTAATAATATTTGAATTAGTTTTAATTTGTATATTTTTGGTTTTAATTTTAGTTTATATTTTAGACATTGTGTTATTTGCTTTTGTCATATTTTTAAATATTTCTATACAGATTTAATAGATTTTTATTTCAGTTACAGTTTTAGTAATAATATTTGAATTAGTTTTAATTTTAGTTCACATTTGAGACATTTTGTTATTTGCTTTTGTCATATTTACAAATATTTCTATATAGATTTAATTGATTTTTATTTCAGTTACAGTTTTAGTAATAATATTTAGATTAGTTTTATTTTTGGTTTACATTTCATTCAAGAATGAAGTAATTTTGTAATATGTTTTTTTTTTTTTTACATTTATATAGCTTTAATTCATTTTTATTCAGTTATATAGTACTTCAGCTTATTTCATTCAAGTTTTTTTATCTAAAAAATTAAATTCTAATATTGATCTTATTTCAGCTTTTTTTCAAATACTGAAGTAATTTGTAATAGTTTTATTGTACAACACTGGTCTCTGGGTGGTCTGGTTTTAAAGAGGTCTCCCACGAGCTCTCTCAGAAATCTTCTGATTAAATCAAACGAGTTTTGACGAGAGTATATGGTGAATATAAGGAGCACAGTATTCATGGAAGTAAACAGTACTTGAACTGTAGGTGAGTGGGTGACTGCTTTAAACAGTGGCTCATAAGCGTGGAGAGCTGTGGGAAAGATAACACACATAATTATGAGCAAAGAATGATATATGAGGAATCATAAATGACAGGTTATGTTTAAATATGACTGAATTATATGAAATGCTATTTTCGTTAATACCCACCATGTCCGATTTTATTCAAGGATTGTTCTTTTGGCACAATGAACTCTCCTGAAAACACAACAGACTTATTATAAGATTAATTTACTATATCTCAACATGACAAACGGAGCAACTAAACTACAAACCTTTATCATCAAACACTCCTTTCTCAAAGAAGAAACGGATCTGGTCTCCACTGGTCATGAAATAGTCTGCATTTCCCTGAATAAACACCAAATATGATCATGATTTGACTGTTTGAACTGCTTCTGAATGGACATGGGTTTACAAGGGACGTTTTCCAGTTACGACAGGGTTTGTAACTATATTTACCTGCATCTTTACCCAGAAACATTTGGTTGCATGTGGGAAGTATATCGTAGAAGAATGGTCATTATGGCTCTACTGTGAATGCTTGCTGATGATGCATTCTGGGTATTTACCTGTACTTTAAGCTGCTCGTCGTGGTCAGTGGAGAAGTGTGTCCTGCAGTGTTCAGGAACATCCATCCGCTCAATGATCTCACTCATACGGTCCCGTAAAGCATCACACTCCTCTGGAGACAGAAGGCCATCCAGCACCAGATAGCCCTCCTCCTGGTACTGCACAATCAATACATATCACAAACATATTCAAATGTGATCAGGACATCAACATCAATTGCTGTTTCTGACATCACAAAAAAGTAGAAAAAGTACCATTACCCGGTTGAAAAACTGCATTTGCTAGTTATGCTTTATAGCAGACCAGCTGGTTTGAGCTGATTTAAGCTGGTTCTGATCATGAGGTAGTTGCTTGGTAGAACCAGCACATGACCTGCTTAAAACAGCTCATAACCACCTTATAACCAGTTCAGGACCGTCTTAAACCACCTCATGACCAACTAAGGGCCAGTTTAAATCAGCTCAAACCACCTGCCATGCTTCATACCTAACCAGCACATGACCAGCTTAAACCAGCTCATAACCGCCTTATAACCAGTTCAGGACCTGCTTAAAACAGCTCATAACCACCTTATAACCAGTCCAGGACCTGTTTAAACCAGCTCATGACCAACTAAGGGCCAGTTTAAATCAGCTCAAACCACCTGCCATGCTTCATACCTAACCAGCACATGACCAGCTTAAACCAGCTCATAACCGCCTTATAACCAGTTCAGGACCTGCTTAAAACAGCTCATAACCGCCTTATAACCAGTTCAGGACCTGCTTAAAACAGCTCATAACCGCCTTATAACCAGTTCAGGACCTGCTTAAACCAGCTCATGACCAACTAAGGGCCAGTTTAAACCAGCTCAAACCACCTGCCATGCTTCATACCTAACCAGCACATGCTGTTTTTCTTCTTTCAGCAGTTAAATATTTGTGACCCTGGACACTGGACCTGATAAGTCAAGTCGCAGGGATATATTTGTAGCAATAGCCAAAAATACATTGTATCGGGTCAAAATCATTAGGACATTAAGTAAAGATCATGTTCCATGAAGATATTTTCTAAATGTCCTACTGTAAATATATCAAAATGTGATTTTTCATTAGTAATATGCATAGCTAAGAACTTCATTTGGACAACTTTAAATGGGATTTTCTCTGTTTTTTTGCACACTCAGATTCCAGATTTTCAAACGTATCTCAGCCAAAATAAAATGGAAAGCTTATTTATTCATCAAATCTTTATGACTGGTTTTATGGTCACATTTCTGTATTTCCATGTACCATGGTAGTGGCATGTATATTATTTTAAAACACTATGTAAATTCCATGTAATATGAGTATGTTGATCGTTCAGTATCAAGATATGATAAAGTATTGTGGTATTTCTATCCTCGTACTATCTAATAAAAACTGAATGTGTATTAGGGAGAAAATACCATTGATTTACTTTTCCTTTTTGACTCCTTTCTTTTAAAGTGAGTACAATACAAATCCACTAACTTCTGTTTTGCTGTTGTTTTACCGCCACGTGATTTTTTGAGGTAAAGATTTGCACATTTTTATCAAATTTGCTAATTTGATATTATATACACATTTTAAATAAGTTGAATTAATCTTTACAACTGGTAGAATAAAATACATGATCCAGTAATAAAACATACTGTGAAAGTAATAGTTTTCATAGGACACAAGTCTACGCGTCGGGACATTAATAATCATTAATAAATAAACTATAATGCTACTACTAAGTTACTAATAATAACGATAGCCGTTAAACTAAAAAAAAGCTAACGTTACCCACTATAACAGCTAAACTATGCTACTAACGTTACTACTACTACTAATAATAATTTTGATAGCCGTTAAACTAAAAAACGACACACGGAACAGTTCAAATATGAAGTGATTACTTTAAGGCCTTGTCTGCAGGCCCCGCCCCTTATGTCATTCTACTTCCGTTCTACCAGCTCGTCCTGTTTGTAGCGTATTACGCAACACGCTTCAAATGAGCAGAAAACTTATTCCACACGTACTTTCACCAATATACATAGATTTTAATTTTGTGTATCTTTTGCAAGCGTGCACGCGGCGCTGATCTATGAAAATATTTAATATTAAAGAAGCAAAACATTGATTGTCATCTAATAACAGCATTGTAATCGTAAATCTGCGTTTTCCAGCGTTTCTAATGAACACGTGCATAAAAACACAACAGCTGTCGTATTGAAGAATTGCTATTTCAGTTTACCTTTTGCAGGTCTTGATCTGTCAAAACATCCATGCTGATGAAGACAGTCTGAGAAGAAGACTAAAGGAAGGCTGTCCCATGATCCAAATCTCTCTCTCTCTCTCTCTCTCTCTCTCTCTCTCTCTCTCTCTCTCTCTCTCTCTCACTCTCTCTCTCTCTCTCTCTCTCTCTATGCAACCACGTGGTTGTCCCGTGTCAAATTCGATTAAACTGTAACCATGATGGATATTGAACAGTAACTCTTTCATCACACTGCATGAAACTCAAATGTGCAGTCATAACTGGAGTCACGTGTTCAGGTGGTCCTAAAAGGTAAACACGTGCGTACAGTTAACGTCATTCCCGGTAAACGTGAACACAGGTCACTCTCGGTCCCGTGGAGGATGGAAACTGTGTTTGACAGTATTACGTGCAAGATTGATGTCATGAAGACAGTGTTGAAGATACTTCACAAAACAGATTCAGGCTTTGAAAAACGTAGCTATAGATTTAGTCAGTGTCTTAATTACTTTATATAAAGTTGGTCAAAATGATTGATACATGAATGATTTAATTATTAACACTGGTTCAGAGCATTTTAAAACCTTAATTAACTAATACAGTGCGTGCAAACTTCATTTCTGAATCAATCTTGTGTTCTTCACACAAAGACATGAGAAAGATGCAAGTGTTTTCAGCTGGGATTTAAAGAAATAGCTCACTTCTGTCATTATTACTCACACTCCCCTTCTTTCTCCTGCGGAACACAAAGAACAAACATTGCACAATTCATTTATTTTATTAGAAATATATTACAAAGTCAATAAACAAAAATCAGAATACTGCCTACTGTCAAAAATACAAGTAATATTTTACAAGCTCTTAAATTTAAGCAACTTCTCCTGGAAGCTATTATTGTTAATAATGTGAATATGTAATACCTCTTGCTCTCGTGCCATTTGAAAAAAATATATTGTACGAGTCAAATGTAAAATTTAAATAGGCGAATCAATGGTAAATAGTCACTTTTTTGCTTCAAAATGTCACAGAGGTTTATAGGGTGAGCTATCCCTTTAAGTCCATACATCTTTTGATTTAAAAGTAATATTGACCTCAGTATGAAATCTGCCTCTACCTAAACAACACTTTTTGAAGGATACAGCTCAATGCAACAAGAGTTTATAGTGAGCACTGCATGTTAACTGATCCAGTTCTCTTGTTCAACTTCAAGATTGTTGATGAATAAGTACTTTTTCTGAATGAGAGCACATTTGGTTGGGCCTACATCACTGCTTTCATGTCTGTACCTGGAGAGGGCGCCTGCGTCACAGACTGTCTTCTGCTTGATCTTCAGTGCTCTTGTTTTGAACCGTCTGCTTTAACACAAAGAATAAGAAGCAAGCGAAAGCATAACATAGATGATGACCTAGTAGTCGGAGAAATCTGAATGCTTTAATCAATTAACAAACACAATTCTGATCTCAAATCAGTTGGGGAAAAACTTTAGTCAGCCATACAGTAACAGTTCCAGTCCCTCATATTCAACGGATACTGAACAGTCCTCTTATTGTAACCCGATTGGAGACAGAAATGTACAGAATTCCAATTAACGAGACCGGTTTCTCCATTAACACCTTGTAATTGTAAGTTTGTGATGGCTGTGCACCATTCAGACTAGCTTTCATACAGTGTTTGAAAAGTTTCAAGTGCATAACTTCTTTGGTTTAATTGGCTGCCATTTGGTTGGAAGTGACCATGACTTCACTAACACGAGAGAGAGAGAGAGAGAGAGACAGAGAGACAGAGACAGAGAGAGAGAGAGAGAGAGAGAGAGAGACAGAGAGACGAGAGAGAGAGACAGAGAGAGAGAGAGACAGAGAGAGAGGCAGAGAGAGAGGCGAGAGCGAGAGAGAGAGGCGAGAGACAGAGACAGAGAGAGAGAGACAGAGGACAGAGAGACAGAGAGAGAGCGAGAGAGAGAGACAGAGAGAGGAGAGAGGAGAGAGGCGAGAGAGAGAGACAGAGAGAGAGCGAGAGAGAGAGGCGAGCAAGAGCGAGAGAGAGAGAGCGAGAGAGAGAGGAGAGAGGCGAGAGAGAGAGAGAGAGAGAGAGAGAGAGAGAGAGAGAGAGAGAGAGAGAGAGAGAGAGACAGAGAGAGAGAGGAGAGAGACGAGAGAGAGAGAGAGGAGAGAGAGAGAGAGTGAGAGAGAGAGAGAGAGAGAGAGAGAGAGAGAGAGAGAGAGAGAGACGGAGAGAGAGAGAGAGAGAGAGAGAGAGAGAGAGAGACAGAGAGAGAGAGAGAGAGAGAGAGAGTGAGAGAGAGAGAGACAGAGAGAGAGAGAGAGAGAGAGACAGAGAGAGAGTGAGAGAGAGAGAGAGACGGAGAGAGAGAGAGAGAGTGAGAGAGAGAGAGAGAGAGAGAGAGAGAGAGAGAGAGAGAGAGAGAGAGAGAGAGAGAGAGTGAGAGAGAGAGAGACAGAGAGAGAGAGAGAGAGAGAGAGAGTGAATGGGAGCTTTTATGTGGCGTGGCGCTTGTACTCACCTCTGCTTACTCACAGAAAACAGAAAAGAAAGGCCCAGTGTTCACGGACACAAGTGTGTGTGTGTGTTGAGACGCAAGAACTTATGGGCCAGTGTCTATGGGTATTTTCAGAAAACAATGCCAAGCGTGGCTATGACTTAATAACTTTGTCACATTATTTGATCAGTTTGACAGTAATTAGTGCATAACAACATATAAATTGTATTAATAAAACTACTTTAAAGGTGTTTCAATAGAATATCTGCCAATTTGCACATACACACACCATTACATTTGAAGGAATGGTTCGGCCGAAATGTTAAACTAGCTGAAATTCACTCACCCTCAGGCCATCCAAGATGTGGATGAGTTTGCTTCTTCGTCAGGTTTAGAGAAATGTAGCATTGCATCACTTACTCACCAATGGACCCTCTGCAGTGAATGGGTGCCGTCAGAATGAGAGTCCAAACAGATCTAAATTCACACCACTCCAGTCCATCAAATAACATCATGTGAAGCAAAAACTGTGTGTTTTTAAGAAATAAACCCATCCAGACATTTTAACTTTAAAATGTTGCTTCTGGGTAAATTACAAGTCCATAATATTGCTTTCTGCATGAAAAAGTTTGTCTGCCAAGCACTGTTTATAAGTGAAATCAGTCCGAAACAGTTCTAAACAAACATGTGGGTGGATTTTGAAGTGAGAAACAACAGATGATGGACTTTTTTTACTTGATAATGTTATTACAGATATTTCGGCCCAAAAGTGATGGACTGAAGGCTCTTTTTTGGGGTGAACTATTCCTTTAAATGGGTTATCATTTTTGGACCACATGATTTAGAAGTTTCTTGTTTTCAGTGTTTTATATTGTTTACTTTTATATTTGCATCATCTAGAATTAACCATGTGTTATGCAAAACCAACTGCAGCAAATGCTTAAAAATAATGACCCATCTCTGTGAAAAATATGAAAATGTTTGAATGTTTATCAGAAGTCTTTACTTGGTTTTGTTTAAAGCCATACTGTGTACATTAGACAATCTTCCGAACAAAAAGAAAAGTTCAAATAAGAATAATAAAATCATAAGAACACATACATATAAAAAGATACGTTAACGCATAGGATTGTTTTTCTTGCAAACACATGAACAGTTTGCATGAGTTTGTGCTTTCTTTTTGTTCTTTCTCTTTTTTTGTTGTAAAATTATAAAAATGATAAACACAAAACGCACACTTTATCTTTGAGATGAGCTCCAGCTTACAGCTCAGAGAGAGTTAAGGCCATGATAGTGTGGGAACCGACATTAGTCATTATGACGTCATCACTCCCTTTGAGAAGTCGACCAATGGCATGCGACGTACAGGTCACATGATCCAAATGAGAGTCCATCCGAAACAGTACAAATTTGTTCTTTCGAGTGTTTGAGTTCATCTTTGTCTAGAGTCTGTGGAGTGTAAGACTTCAGGAAGACATTTATGGCATCATATTCATAGTCTTTAAAATGATATACAAGTAGTAGATTTTGTATATGACCTGTTTGGCATTTAATTCTGTGGGTATTGGCTTTTAAAATTTTATATTCGATAATTCAGCTGGCACATTCATAAACAGTCGACTCTTCCCTGATTGGATGTAGCCGCTAAGTAAATAATGCACAAACCACATATTGCTTGTTATATCTATTCATTCCCATAATGCCACTGCTTTAACATAGGCACTCGCATTCACATGTTAACCATGTAGTCGTCGTTTATATGCAGCCCCTCCGTGCCTATAGGGGGCAGTACACAAATGACTTGACCTTGCACAAAAGTGTGTTTGTGTATGAGAACGTGTTTAAGTGAGTGTATCAGTGAATGTTTCTGAGCACAGATGGCACTGTACTCTCCACAACTTCCCTTTATATGGAGAAGAAATGTTATCGCCCAAATAAAAATAATTACAAATTATAAAAATAATGAATTGAAAGCAGAACGATCATTTAATTTACCCAAAAATTAAAATTGGCTGAAAAATGTCTCACCGTCATTATATCCAAGATGTAGATGAGTTTGTTTCTTCATCAGATTTGGAGAAGTGTAGCATTACATAACTTGCTCTGCAGTGAATGGGTGCCGTCAGAATGAGAGTCCAAACAGCTGATAAACACCTCACAATAATCCACACCACTCCAGTTCATCAGTTAACATCTTAAGAAGTGTTGCTTTTGGCTAAAACCCATTGTATTGCTTTCTCCAGTGAAAACGCCACCTCGTCTGAATTAGGAGAAATGTGCACAGATCAAGCACTGTTTACAAGCAAAACATTATTAAGTTAACTGATGGACTGGAGTGGTGTGATGTTTTTATCAGATTTTTGGACTCTCATTCTGACGGCACCCATTCACTGCAGAGCATCCGTTGGTGAGCAAGTGATGCAATGCTACATTTCTCTAAATCTGATGAAGAAACAAACTCATCCACATCTAGGATGGCCTGAGGGTGAGGACATATTCAGCAAACGGTGATTTTTGGGTGAACTATGCCTTTAAGAGTTCCTCTGTCTCGCTCAGGCTTGTTCTTTTTCGGTTCTCCACAGCTGCTCCTTGACCTCCGGCGGCAGGGTGTTGAAGAGGTCCTCTTCTACGATCAGCCCGGAGCGCTTGAGAAGGCGACACTCGGAGAGCTCCACCGGTAATCCCTCCAGCCGGTTTCCACGGAGCTCCAGCTGCATGAGGCCGGTTAACTCTCCGAAACGTGACGGCAGCGTCGTAAGGCAGTTAGTTCCCAGATTCAGCGTCCGCAGCTTCTTACACTGGAACAACTCTGGTGGCAGCGCCTCGATCTGTAACGGAGAAAAGCATGGTTCACTCACAAGCGCTGCGATATGATTCTTTAATTATTTCTCTTTAACAATTGTAATCTAATGACAGAAAATACAAAACTTTTTGCATGTAACTTTCATTAAAACCACAAATACAAAAAAAACTAAATATTCCTTTTATTATGTATAATGCACAGGTCTCTGTGTTTTGAAGAACAATAGTTTTCTGCAATAAAAGGTTACTACACAATATTTTTTTCAGTTTTTACCAGAAAATATGTAGTTTATAAAAACTGCAATTGCATTTTTATGTTCATTCTTTCTTTTTTTTGTGTATATATGTAATTTATTTGATTTTTTTAGCTAAAATAAAATACATTTACTATTAAATAGATTTTTTTAAGTTGAAGTTTATTGTATTTGATGTATGGAAAAATGTATTTTTAAGGTTTTAGTTTTAGTTTCAGTTAACTACTATAACCCTGGTGTATTTCAATGTCAATGTGACTATAACAATAATAATAATAATAACAATTAAGGACTTATTATTAGTAGTAACTAAAAACCTAAATAAAAATATAAAACACATTTAATTCAATTTCAGCCTTTGCTGTTTGATAAATCATAATTAGTCATGTTGCAATTTTGGCTTTATTTCAGTAGCTAATAAACTATTTTCAGCTATTTTTAGTAAATAATGTAAAATAAGTGTTCATCTGATTTCAAGTCATTCAATCTGTGTTTTGTGCAGTATGTAACGGTACTGTACAGTCAGGTGACTTGCTTCGGGTTTATTTTGGAATAATAACCAACTGATTGAAGAGAAACCCAAAACCTGCAGAGTCCACGCAGGCAATAGCTTGTGTGGCCAAACGGTCAGTTATCCAGTTTAACCGCCATTATGAAACAATATTTGACTGCAGAATGTATTAGTATTTCAGAGAGCCGTGTAATATGATCTATCCGTAATAAACTACGTGTCCCATTTAAAGCCACTCGCTCAGCAGGGCGGAGACCCAGGAAACATATTATACACCGGAAAACCAATTATCTCCAGAGTAAGCGGCTAATTCTGGCCCACACACACACACACACACACACACACACACACACACACACACACACACACACACACACACACACACACACACACACACACACACACACACACACACACACACACACACACACACACACACACACACACTCTTTCGCTCTCTAAAAAAAGCAAACATGTGCATCTAGTTACCGTCTGCCTTGATTCTCAACAAATTACACAACTCATTTCGATAACAACGAGCTAATGAAAGAACCGGGAAGGGTGTGTTTGTGTGTGTGTGTGTGTGTGTGTGTGTGTAAGTGCACACACTCCTCGACAGGAGGTCCCATAAAGCCGCTATTTTCAGAAACATGCCACACACGCTCCCCAACACGGCCATTACTAAAACAAGCACGAGTGCCCGTCAAACTCAAAACACATGAGACACATGTTGTGTGCGCAGCATCAATGTTCCTGGACTTTATGTCTGTGTGTTCTCTGTTGACTCACATCCAAAGAATCCAGATTAAACAAAACAACGGCGCCATCTAATGCCGCTCACGCCCCAGAGACAGCTCAGATGGGCGTCTGAAGGATAGGTATGCGTAAGCCATGATTTGAGGGTGTGGAAAGATGGGAGCTGCTGAAAAATCAGGCTTTAATGCAGCAAACAGGATTTCCCAAAGCACAACTGGAGCCGCCTTTCTGATACACTGGCACTGTGCGTGAGGACTGTGGAGGACTGTATAACGAAGGGGTAAGACAGAGAAATGGGATTCACCCTAAGACGTTCACCGGCATAACTCTTGCACAAAGTTTACACGTTGCCTGTGTGATATCCATTGGCTCGCCTTAATAGTTTAAAACAGAAATATTTCCTACATTGTGATGCAACTAATTACCTAACTAACTAATCACCCCCTATAATTGGGTAATTTGATAATTGGATAAATAACGTTTTGGCATAAAAGAAAAATCGATAATTTTGACCAATACATTGTATTTTGGCTATTGCTATAAATATACCCCAGCTACTTGCATTTGCATTTATGCATTTAGCAGACGCTTTTATCCAAAGTGACTTACAGTGCATTCAGGCTACACTTATGACTGGTTTTGTGGTCACATATCTGCAGTTTTACAGGAAACATAAACAAACTCAGATAGTAGCGTCTGAGGGAATCTCACAGGAACGTGAGGTGACGTGTAAGTCTCCACATTCATGCTCAACTCACTCTGTTGGCCGTCACAGCAAAGTACTGCAGGTTCTGCAGGAAGCCGATGTCCGCAGGGATGCTGGTCAGGTTGTTGTGGCTGAGGTCCAGGTAACGCAGCTTCCTGCAGTAGAAGAGCTGGGCAGGAATCTTCTCGATCTTGTTCCTGTTCAGGTAGAGGCGCTCCAGGTTGGTGAGCGTGCCGATCTGGATGGGGATGTAGGCGATCTGGTTGTACCAGAGCTTGAGGCACACCAGTCTGTGGAGATGCTGGAAGCTGATGATCTCCTCGATGGTCTTCAAGTTGTTGTCTTTCAGATCGATCTCCTACAGACAGGAGTTGATGTGCAGGTCAGAATAAGTGAACAGGGTAACACTTTACAATAAGGTTCATTTAGTTAACATGAGACTCAAGAAGAATGAACAATACAGCATTTATTAATCGTAGTTAATGTTAAAATCACAAGTTGTGTTTGTTAACATTAGTTAATACACCGTGAACTAACATGAACAATTGTATGTTCATTAACAAAGATGAATAAATAAAGTAATAAATGCATTGTTCATTGTTTGTTCATGTTAGTTAATACACTAATTTTGACAAAAAGCACCTTATTGTAAAGTGTTACCGTGAACAGAGCTTGTTCGAGCATGAAAATACCTGTGTTAAGATGCCAAGCATTAAGAAATGTACAACATTTATACAACGCAGCAAGTTTAAGACACTCAATAATTTGGTTTTACATAGCAAATGATTGCATCTTTTCAAAAAAGGCCCAAATATGACCTAATTTGATAATGCATAGTTCAAAAATTGTAATTAATCTTTCCATAATCAATGGAAAATACATTATGGCCAATCATAGGTCTATTATACAGAGTTTTCGTTGCTGCTAGATGAAGGATGACTGATGACCTGTAGATTGTGGAGGCTGAATATGGAGTGCGGGATCCGCTCTAGATCACAGCGCAGCAGCTCCAGCTCCGTCAGGTTCACCATCTTCTTCAGACTGTTCAGAACCATCAGTTTGGTCCCTTCGTTATTGATGGAGAGCTTCTGCAGGTGAACGCCAACATCAGTCACCACCTGCAGGAGGGGAAAGATGTGCTGGAGTCATTACTTTGTCCTGAAGGAGTTAAAAACACCATTCTGTGAGAATATATTCAGCTGTTAGATTAAAAACAGCACCAGAGGTAAGAACATTAGGAGGATTACCAGAGTTTCCACATCGGTCTTATAATATTTACAAAAATACCTACCATAAGCATTAAACACCAGCATCATAACACGATGCATAAATACAGAAGCTCATTTTACCATTCGTCAATTTTGCAGATTATCTCTGAAGGAAACAACTATTTATTAAATAGAATATACATTAATATAATTATCTATATAATTTATTATATATACTATATTTATTATAAACATTATATCATATAATAATTAAATATATTATATTAATTTAAAATATATAAATTCATATCATTATATAAATATTTTAAGCTATATAATTATATTTTGTGTTGAATATTTGAATATGAATATTAAAAAATACAGTATATAATATTGTATCAATTATATTATTACATTTAATTTAATTTCTATAAATATTCTCAGTTATATAATTATATAAGGGATATATTTTGTATACACTATTTTATTATAAAATAACAAAAATACTGTATATATAATAATTAAATTGTTAATTGATTTTTTTGTTTATTGTCTTTTACGTTATACATACATACATATATATATATACACACACACATTTCTTTTCTATAACATACATAATATCATAAATATTTTTTTACCAAAAGATAAAACAATTACTTTATAAAAAAATATTTAAATAATACTATCTTATTGATATATTTATATTAACAATGTATTTATAAATTATTTAAATTACAAACCAATTGTACATAAATTATGTATATATTTACAATAAAAATATTTTGCTACAAGAATTCAATAAAATATATTTTTTGTCTACATCATAATGTGCACTGATAAACCAAGCACAGCAAGACTAGAATCGTAATAAGAAAGCTAATAGTGTCTTTCTGCACGCACTGATGACGTTCTGACAGTAGCATCATCTCACCTGAGGCAGTTTAGTGAGGTTGCTCTTCAGCCGCAGGAACTTGAGTCTCTTGAGCTCCCGCAGGCCGTCGATGACGATGAATCGGTTGTTATCTGCGCTGAGGTTTCCGGTCAGATGAAGCTCGCTGAGGTTCTTGAGGCTGTAGATCCACAGTGGGATCTCCTTAATGTCTGTGAACTTTATGTGTAGTGATTTGAGGTTCTCGCGGAGGAAGGCCAGAGCAGGAGCCTCGATTTTGGCCGGCGTGTGGTAAAGCCACATCTCTCTCAGGTTAGACAGCTGTGCGATTATGGGCGGGATGGTAACATCAGGGATCAGCTCCAATTTCAGCACCTGCGGGAAACACAGAGAATACATTTACCTGCAGTTAAGCAGCGGTTCTCAATTCCAGTCCTCGCGCCCCGCTCTGCATATTTCGTATGTTACTCTTATCGCTTCAGATGTTTGTTCTATTGAGCGAGTGCCCTGCAGTGGACATCACAGGATATTCCTCCATGATTCCAGTTCGAGCGAACGTATATATTCCATTCAAAGTGCATTGAAGTGTGCAAGACGTGAATTAAAATTGTTTACAGAGGTATATGAGCAATGGACCCTGTGTAGGGAGCAATGCGAGCAAACCCTGTAGCAATGGACTAGGGAGCAATGGACCCTGTGAGCAATGGACCCTGTGTAGGGAGCAATGGACACTGTAGGAGCAATGGACCCTGTGTAGGAGCAATGGACCCTGTGTAGCGAGCAATGGACCCTGTGTAGGGAGCAATGGACACTGTGTAGGGAGCAATGGACCCTGTGTAGGCAATGGACTGTGTAGGGGAGCAATGGACACTGTGGGAAGAGCAATGGACCCTGTGTAGGGAGCAATGGACACTGTAGGGAGCAATGGACCCTGTGTAGGGAGCAATGGACCCTGTGTAGGGAGCAATGGACACTGTGTAGGGAGCAATGGACCCTGTGTGGGAATGGAGCAATGGGGAGCAATGGACCTGTGAGCAATGGACACTGTGTAGGGGAGCAATGTGTGGGGAGCAATGGACCCTGTGTGGGGAGCATGTCAATCGAACACAGTTCATGGCACATTGCGCTTCTAACAAGCTGATTATCTGAATCAGGTGTGTTAACAAAGAGAGACATGCAAAATATGCAGAGCGCGAGGACTGGAATTGAGAACCCTGAGTTAAAGCAACCAGTGGTGTGTGACTGGGGCGGGGCTATCTCTTTCGACCAATAGCATAGAGGATATTATTCCAGAAACCTCATTATTTTTGCAATTCTATTTGGTGACATCAGTGGCACAGAAATGACACACTTTGCCTTTAAGAATTAAAAGCCTGACAGAAAAAGCAATGTGTGAGGAAACAGCTCTAACTTCCTCCTAAGCAGCTGTGAAAAGTAAAACGTGATCTTACGGAGTCATCTTACCGCACGCTAGCGGTTATTAAGGGGAAGCGGATTTGGACTTGTAAGGCTGCATGAAAAAACTGTGGGAAAAAAACTTTGTGGAAAAAAACTGAACTATGACTTTTTGTTATTCAGATATTTTGCACAGTAATTCTATTATCTAATTGTTACATTGTTTATAATAATAATATTTTCAATTACTTATTTAAATAAAAACTATTTGTACGTTTGACTCAAATTGAAAGAATAAAGAGTTTAATTCCTCAATATGACTATAAAACAATAATTTTTATAAATCTAAATTTATTTAATTAAGTTTTATTGAGTAACTAAGTTACTTTTCAGACAGAGTAATTAGTAAAGTGAATTATATCAATATGACTATATAAACAACAACATTAATATTAACAAATATAATTATTATTTTTAATTATGTATTTAAATAAATTAGGGCTGGTAAGCGATTTAAAATTGTAATTAATTAATTACATGATGTGGCGAATAATTTAATCAATCACAAATTAAATCGCACATCAAATTTGGCTGAGAAATTACTCCCAAAAGATCATTTAAAGTCATTGTTGTGTAAAACATCAAACAGACATTACAAAAAGTAGCTTCAGCAAAACATATTTAGTTTGATCAAATTTATTACATATACTTTTTTGAGTAAATGATGACAAATGTCATTTTTGGGTGGGTGAACTATACCTTTAAAATATGCATTCAGTAGGAGTTGGCTAAAACACAATGAAAAAATCATAAGGATCATAAGTAATAAGGGTATTTAACATAACATTAACTTGTGTTATCTCCGGCAGAGCCTATTTAAAATCTGAAATTGAGCAAAAGGCCCTAAATATTGAAAAATCACCTTTAAAGTTGTCCACATGAGCGTTTTGCAATGCATGTGTTCAATCAAAATTAAGTTAAGATTTACAGTGAACATTTACAAAATATCATTCCCTGACATTATCTTTACTTCATATCCTAATGTAAAAAGAAATACGTTAATTTTGACCCATACAATGTATTGTATGCTACTCGCTTGTCACTCAAATATACCCCAGCGACTTATGACTGGTTTTGTCAAAATCATACAAAACATGGATATTTCAAGCCACACACCTCCAGAGATGAATAAATTATTGTTCTGTTGAATGAGGATCAGCATGAAGGTGCAGTGTACTCCAGCGTATATCTTCTTTGGTTATATGTATGTCGGACTCGGCAAGATTCGTTTTCAGGTTCAGCGCCCCAAGTTTGTTCTCGCTGACCTGACTCAGAACACGTGAGCAAGCGCAATCTCATTTGAGTTGGATAGTTTTGGCGTACCGCCACGGCAGCATGAAGCGTTTTGGCGTCGGTGTGCACTCACATGTGGCGCTCTTTGTTTATGGACTCGGGAGTACGTTTAGCGTCGGCTGATGATCCAGTAAATTCATGGTGTACCAAACCACCTTCAGGCTATAATCAGGCTGATGTAGCGCGTGTCCAGGATCTTAAAACTCATCAGATGGGCAGCAAGCAGCAAAAGGCCTTCATGGATAGTTTTATTTGTTTGATGACATTTATGAATGTTGATGTGGTGGGCGCAGCATTACTATGAAGCAAAGATGATTCATTTAGATTTAGATGATGATTTGGCGGATGATAACGACTGTGAAAAGATAAACTAAAAATATCTGGAACTTTTCACCTGACTGTGTGAGAGTTGAGATGGGTGCAGTCTTTCCGTACTCTGGGATCATTAAAACCTAGTGGACTCACCTCCTTGTAATCATACCACACCTAGATACAAAACAATACAATGTATCTGGTGAATTTTCATCATTTTTGAAAGAAACTTTCATGAGGAATTGACCTTCATAAGAACAGAGTGAAATCTTTGACAATGGCCTTTATTCAGCAGATGATTATGGTTTACAGATTTGAATACATTAGTGTCTCGTGTTATTTTTACATAAGATGATTTTACTAGTTGGGCTTTTCCTGAATATCATACAAACTGAAATGTATTGTTTCAACGTTTAAGCTTTTTTGTTATTCAGATATTTTGCAGAGTAATTCTATTTAACCAAAGAAGGTTACATTGTTTATAAAAAATGTTTAATATTACAATTTTTTTAAAGCTAAGCGAAACTATTCTACGTTTGACTCAAATTGAAAGAATAAAGAGTTTAATTTCTATTAAGGTTTATAGGTATTTTAAGCCCAATTGGCGATTTTAATAATTAAGTTACTTATTGAGTAACTAAGTTACTTTTCAGACAGAGTAATTAGTAATTTAAATACAATATTGATGAAGTAATTAGTAACTGTAATTAATTACTTTTTGAAAGTACCTTACCCAACACATTTATAATGGATGGAAGCACTTTATTTGACTTCTTTTGGACTATTGAACAAAAACACCCGCTTAGTGCCTTTATAAAGCAGGACAATTTTTAATATAACTCCGATTGGATTCGTCTGAAAGAAGAAAGTCGTATCCACCTAGGGCCTTCTGAGGTGTGTAAAACTGTGTTTTAATTTTTCATATAGGGTGAATATAACCCTTAAAATATGCATTCAGTAGGAGTTTTACATATGTGACCCCAGGACTTAAAAATCATAAGGATCATAAGTAATAAGGGTAATATGTAAGCTTTCCATTGATGTATGGTTTGTTATGATAGGACAATATTTGGCAGAGATACAACTATTTAAAAATCTGAAATTGAGCAAAAAAAATCTAAATATTGAGAAAATCACCTTTAAAGTTGTCCACATGAAGTTCATAGCAATGCATATTACTAATCAAAAATTAAGTTTAGATATATGTACAGTAGGACATTTACAAAATATCTTCATGAAACATTATCTTTACTTAATATCCTAATGATTTTTGGCATAAAAGAAAAATCGTTAATTTTGACCCATACAATGTATTGTATGCTACAACGCTATTGCTACAAATATACCCCAGCGACTTATGACTGGTTTTGTGCTCCAGGGTCACATATACAAACATTGACGCACACAAAGCCACACACCTCCAGCTCGACCAGGTCGAACACCGTGTCCGGGATGCCGATCAGCATGAAGAGGTGCAGCTCCAGCTTCTCCTGCGAGTTTTTGGTTATCCTCTGTCGGAGTTTCTCCAGAGTCCATTCATTATTCAGGTTCAGCTGCTCCTTCCTTCTTATCTCGCTGACCTCCGACAGGAACACGATGCCCGCTCGAGGGACTTGGTCCTCTGCAGCATCATGCTTGCACATCCTGGTCAGGCGTTGGTGGTTCTATCCATAGCTGCTCATCTTCCCCGCCGCTCGGATGGACTCGAAGGAGTAGCGCTTTAGCGAGCGGCTGATGATCCAGTAGAGTGTGTACATGCAGATGAGACCGTAAACCACCACCAGGCTGATGTAGAAGCAGGCCAGGATCTTAAAGAGCGTGGCCAGAGGATGGGCGCAGTGGTACGTGCGATAACCGGTCAGCCGCTCGATGTCCACGGTGCACGGCACGCTGAACTTGATGTGGTGGACGTAGTACATGGTGTAGCAGAAGATGATGATGAACTGGATAACTTTGATGATGATTTGGCGGATGTAAAGACTGTGAACGATGTCGCCCTCCTCCACGTGGATACGGAACTTTTTCACCTGAAAAGAGAGAAGGATGAGATGAGATGAGATATATTCAGAATACTTGGGCTCCGTTCCAAAACCTAGTGGACTACCTCCTTGTTCACTACTTACAGGTACATCTAAAAAAAAATGTATCTGGTGAAAAAGTTATTTCAAAAAGTGAAACTTTCATATATTTTAGATTCATTACATATAGAGTGAAATATTTCAAGCCTTTATTTCTTGAAATTCTGATGATTATGGTTTACAGATAATGAAAACCCCAAATTCAGTGTCTCAGAAAATTAGAATATTACATAAGATCAATAAAAAAAGATATTTTAAACAGATGTCAGGCTTCTGAAAAGTATGTGATACAAAAATACTGTACATAGACGGCATCCTTCAAAGGCATTCTAACTGAAATGTTAACAATGTGACAAATAAAATGAAATTATATACATAAGTTTTTTTTTATTTAGCATTAACTATGTTTTATTTAGAAGTGTATTAAATAACTATACTTTTAAGATAAATATATAATTGTATATATTCATATATATATTTAATAATAACATATTTGTCAGCATTGGATTAAATAACTGTATTTTATTTATTAGTATACAAAGCAAGCAAAAATTATAAACATTTATTAAATATATTAATATATGAATGTATATTTAATAATATTTTCATTAATAAAACTTTTATATATTAATATATTAAGTAAGCATTAATGTATAAATATATTTACTAAATACATAGCAATATATAAATATGTATTTATTAGATATATTTACTATTATTTTTAGCATTGTATATAATATATAAATATTATTTTATTATATTATTAAGTAAATATGTGTGTGTGTGTGTATCTGTGTTTTAATACTTTTCAGTATAGGCTAAATAAATAATACTGCTAATAAAATAATAAAGATATAGTATAAATAAATATAACAAATAAATAATACATTTAATTTATAAATACATTAATTTCTAAGTAATAATTTTCAGCATTGGCTGTTATAACTATATTTTATATATTATATGAATTATCTATAAGTATAAATTAGTATATGAATAAGTATACATTTTAAATATATTTCATGAATATATAATTATCTATGTAAAAATATTGATAAATACTTTTTTGGTAAATAACCAATTTATTTATTAGTATATGAAGTACATTTTAAATATATTTATTACATTTTTGTGAATATTTATATAATATTATTAATCGATATTTCCGAATTGGTTGAAATAGGTAGATTTTATTTATTAGTATATCAAGCATTAATGTACACATTATAAATACATTCATATTTAAATCACAAAGCAAATCTATGATTGCACTCTACACTAATGCTGCCTTTGAATTTAGCCAAAAGAAGGTATTTTTGAGGAATCGAATCCTATGATGCCTTGAAACGCTCACTACAGAGGCAGCTCACTAGGTTTTGGAACACAGCGCTGTTCACTAGACGTCCCGCTTGTCACTTGAGAGCAACTCTTGAATAAATCATACGCACACACCTTCTCAAACAGCGCTTTGGCCTGCTCTCCTTCCTTCTTATCCAGGACGCCTGTCTCCGAACGGTCCACGATGCCCTGCTCGATGCGGGACTTGGTCCTCTGCAGCATGGGAATGCTTGCCTCCACATCCTGGTCACTGACGTTGGTGGTTTTCCTATCCATCGAGCCGTTCATCTTCCCCGCCGGCTTCGGGTCGCTCTCCTCCACCACCGTCTCAGAAAGCGCGCGCGTCGTCCACGGCGAGTCGAAACACTTCAGCAGGATCGACACGAAATGCTCCAGCTTGGAACTGGTCCGTGGAAACTTAAACCAGAAGTTACTACATGCTAGGAAGATCAGCGTGTGCAGCAGCACCAGATACGGGAAGTACTTTGCGAACCAGTGCAGCTTGTTCTCGTAACACACGGCATCCACGTAGTTGTACTGGTGTCGGTCGAGGTCGTACTGGATGCCCTTGGGCTCGTGGTTGAGCGGCACGCTGACGTTGAGTTGTTCGCAGGTCTGGTTGACGACCCATTTGCACGGAAGGCAAATCATTTTGTCCTGCGTGACCTGCAGCGTGCCACCGAACACCGCGATCATCAGCATGACGATGGAGATGTAGTCTGTGAACACGTCCCACCATGGTTTCAGAATCCGATACGCCGGCTGTGTGTCAACAAAGTATCGCAACTCAGTGATGGGAATCATGACAGTTTACCTGAGAAACAGAGAGAACCAAGAGAATGACAAACTGTGAGTGACAGGCCGATAATCAATCAATCAAATGTCATGTCATGTCCAGCTAAAATAAATACAAAATCATAATTGGTGGTGGAAAGCACTTTGAGTACCCAGAAAAGCGCTATATAAATGTAACAAATTATTATTACATTAAATACATATTTAGCATAAGGTAACTTCTAAGCCTTTTATATCATTCTCAACCTTTTCCAAATAGTAATTTCCACCTAAAAATAAAAAGATTATGAATAAATAAATATAATAATAATATTTTGGATAGGCAGTGTCATTGATATGTCTTTCACATCATTCTGAAAAAGGTCTACCTGAAAAATAAAAAATAAATAAAATTAAAATATAACATAAAAAGTAGTAATGATTCTCAATCTTTAGCAAAAGGTAATTTCGACCTAAAAATAAAGTTAAATAAATAAATGAACAAATAAATGAAATATTTAGCATTAGTTCATTTTTAAGTGTTTTTATCATTCTCAAGGTAATTTATAAAATAAATATAAATATTATTTTTATTCATATTATCAATCTTTTGCAAAAGGTAGTTTCTGCCTAAAACATTTTATCAAATAAATGTCATTAAAAAAATCAATAATAAATTGTATAAATAATATAACAAATAAATAATACATTTAATTGATGAATACATTAATTTCTAAGTCTTTCATATCATTAGGTTATTTTTTATAAAAACCTTTTTCAAATGATAATTTCTACCTGTAAATAAAATACAAAATAAATAATACAATTTTGCATATAGACAATGAAACCATTTGTGCATTGTGAGTGTGACATTATTTTCATGACTATCAAGCACATTCATAACACAACTCCCTTAAGACAAACATATTCCCCTTGGAATAACATTCACTGTTACATTGTTCACGGAAAGACTCGGAATGCTTAATGATAAACGGACAAAAAAACTAAGTAAAAAACCTACAGAAATCATTTTAACTGTGAGAGAAAACACACTTTCTAATGACCTTTAACCCTGTTCTGAGTGCTGCTCCTTTCACTTCTCACACACACACACACACACACACACACACACACACACAGACACAGACACAGACACACACAGACACACACACACACACACACACACACACACACACACACACACACACAGATCTTTGTCGTTACAGTACGAGTCTGAGCTCAGATCATGGACAGAGGAAGCGGCTGGAATGAGTCAGCAAACCATCCTCAGCTGTGCGTGTGTTTGCAGGAGTAGTTACAGAGGACAAGAAAACTCCATTAGACATCTATACATAGAGTCGGAAGGCTGAGGACCGATTTGGGCATTCAGGAGCTGGGTGAAAATGCTGAGACATTAGGCCAACAGCTGCGATTGTTTAGAGAGAGACCTTGTAAAAATTCCACGTTGGGCTGAAATGACTCCAAGTTAGAGCACCTCTGTTTCAAAACATCCTCAACTGGAGTATACGGTATAGTCAAAGATTATAGATGCTTTAAAATATTATATTGATTTTCTTATTTAGGTAAGCATGTTAAGATTAAGCCATCTGGCTATATTAACTGAAATGCATATATATAGCCATTTGTATCCGAAACAGCCTCTATGCGTATGTGGAGCCCCTTTAAGGAGTTATGACACAATTCAAATCTCTACAGTAAAACTGTACATTTTAGGCTGCCTTTATTTGATCCAAAATAAGGCACACCTGTGCATTATAATCATGCTGTCTAATCAGCATCTTGATATACCACACCTGTGAGTGGATGGATTATCAGCATCACTAACACAGATTTCAGATTTGTGAACCATATCTTGAGAAAATAGATATTTACTGTGTCCATAGAAAAAGTCTTATTCTTTGATGAATAGAAAGCTCAAAAGAACAACATTTATTGAAATAGATTTTCTTGTAACATTTTAAATATTTCTGTGTTGACTGGATAAGTCTGTCTGAAAACAATTGTCACTGAATAATTGTCTATTTCAAATAAAACTCTTCCTGACTCCAAACTTTTGAACAGTAGTGTGTGAACCTAAAAAGTATAATAATGATATTTGTATATAATATTTGCTATTCAGTAATATTTATTTTAGTAATAAAGAACCAGCAAAGATGGTCATTTGAGCATCATTTTTTCATACAGTATGCTGCAAAGGGGTATTATTTTGACAACACCAGTGAGGTAACACAATCAGATTTGTACATTGCTTTTCATCTAATTGGAAAAAGACTTCATGAAACATTTTTACAAGCCTTTCTTGATTTTATTTCCGCTTTATTTCTATCAAATGATAACAGTTTTTTTATTACAGTTATAGTTTTGTGTGAGGAATAACAACACTTGCAAGCTGCAATAACACAATCAAATACCAATATGGCAATTCTATACAAAAGAGTTGAAAAGCAGACACGAGGATTAGGAGACCAATAAAAGGGAGGCGATTATCGATATCGGCCATTTTCAAAACATATTTGCCGATAAGCTTATAATTTTTTTTTTTTTTTATAATGCAAAGAACACATTTACAGGTGACATTATTTATTGGTTAATAAATAATACAGGCATCAGACAGATAATTTAATGTTTAAATGCACTATTTGGCTCGATGCAGCCTGTCTGAGCTCAACACTCTGTGAGAGTCAGGCGACTCACTATAGATCGAGCAATCTCCGCCCGCTGACTCTATACATAGAGTCGGAGAGGCTGGGAATTTTCCGTTTGGGATTCAGGAGCTGGAGTGAAAATGCAGACAAGGCTAACTGGATTGTTTCTGAGAGATCACGTAAAATCAGTTGTCTCTCAAAGGTGAAATGACTCCAAGTTACCTGCTGTTGCAAAACATCCTCAACTACAGTATACGGTATAGTCAAGATTATAGATGCTTTAAAAATTATATTGATCTTATTTAGGTAAACATATAATGGAATTAAGCCATCTGGCTATATTAACTGAATGCATATATATAGCCATTTGTAATCAAAAGTAGGCCTCTATGCGTATGTGGAGCCTGGACTAGTATCTATGAGACAATATTAAATCTCTACAGTAAAACACTTTAAAATGAATCCTTCATGTTCTGCATCTCTGTTAATGACACACCTGACACAATCACGGTTTCATGTCTAATCACATCTTGATACTGCCACACCTGTGAGGTGGAGTGACTTCAGCGTCTCACTAACACTAAATGAGGACATAACCATATTTGAGAGAAATCCCCAGACATCTTGTGTACAGTGTCTTAGATCTTTGAGTGCAGCTCAAAAGTGTTGCATTTATAATGATGTTCAGTGTATTTTAAATATTTCTGTGTTGATGGATAAGGTCCTCATGGCAACCTGTCAAAATTTAATTGGTTTAATTAAGTTAGATTAATTTCAAGTTTATACAACTACAACAATTATTACAACTTTTGGTTGAGAATAATCACTGCGCTATTTCTTCCATGTTTTAATTTTAATAGTAAACTACTTTTGTTTAAAAATAAAGTCTAACTCTCATTTGATTAGATAAATTAAATTAGTGTTTTATGCCTTCATTTGCACTGTAGTAAATTAAAATCAACAAATTTGTTCAGATTATTAACATTGTTTTCAGAATTAAAAACATGTTTAAAAAGCATTGGTGGAATTTTTGTCAGTGATGTTTATTATTAATTTTGGCAGCTTAATTTTCATTTTACACCAGATAACAGTATTTTCAAAATATCGGTTATCGGTTTTGATCTGTAATAATCAACACTTGCAACCCTGAAAAACACATATCAAATACCAATATGCAAAAACCACTCAGAAAACTTAATAGAAACCCATTAGAATATACCCACAACACCATATTTACATGAAAACCTCCTCATCTCCCAAACACACATTCTCTATGTGGAATATTCACACACTATTATTCACACATCCTTCAAAACTGACTATTCACACTAAAAATCTGACAATAACCAACAATCACCATAAAGCTGCAACAGCTCCTTGGAAAAAGAAAGGCAAACATAACGTGCACTGAAGAATATAGTTCAATGCCAATGAACAAAAACCTTCAGTGGTAATACAAACACACCTAAAATACAGGAAATAAATCACACTTAAACGAATAGTTAATCCCAAATTGACAATTCTGTCCACTTCTACGAGTCTTTTGTTGTTTGAATGATGTTGCATTTCACAGCATGTTAATTTGGTGCCTCAAGCCATGTTATGTTTAAGACAATTGATCACGAGATCATCTTAGACGATCAGTAACGATAAGGGTCGGTAAATGAAGACAGAATTTAATTTATGACTGAACTATTCCTAAAAAATTAAGTGAGATGTCTGAACACGTCCCGAGTCCACGGGTCTCAGCTGAGAGTCTATTAACAATTAACAAACACCAACCTTCGAACACAGACACAAACACTTCACATATACACGCAAACGGCCTCCTTCACCAAGCAGGAAGTACTTTAACAAAAAAAAGCATCATCTAAACAGACAATCTCTTCAAGTAAATAAGACGGCGTGTGTGCGTGTGTTGAGGATCAGTTTCTATTCTTTAGGAGTGTTTGGAGACGTGTTGTTTTAACACAAGGCCCGCTGAGAGTGTACGTCTCCGTCCGGCTCCTCACACTGTCTGCCGATCCAGTCTAGACCAGCGCTGGCCATCCATGAGATGTCTGTTCCATCACAATAACCTTTAGCAACACCACACACAAACACATCCCCCCCATTTACCGTGTGCTTGCTCGAGATAAAAGCCTCTTTCTTTGAATGTAATTACACTTGACATTTCCCTCGGCATTCTGGATTCCACACTTAACAACCCAGTCCTCATCGCAGTAGTGATAATACTTCATACTGCAAAAATAGCTCAGTTCTTTCCCTCATAATGTACGTTAACGTTATAAATACTTTCATAAAGTAAGCAGTATTGACTTCTCTCATAACCTCCAGAAAGCAACGTCATCTCACCGAAAAAAGCCCATCAGCAGGAAAGCTGAGAGAGAAACTGTATGTTCCTATTTCTCTGAATCTGAACATAATAACAGACGGTTAGATTTATGTGCATTATAGTCTGTGCTCCTTTGAGTTGCCAACAAATACAGGACAAGAAATGAGACTTCACCATCAGAATATGGCAGAACATCCTTTATAATGGAGCATCTTGATCACTATGGGGCTGTTTACACCTGTGGTCACTTCAAGCGTTTATTCTGATTGGATAGCTCCTGAATCCTGAAAAGACCAGGTGTAAAGGCCCTCCGAAACGCTTGAGATGGACATAAATCTGATCGCTCAAACCACTTCAGGAGGTGGTTCCAGATGAAACTGGACAAGTGTAAATGCATCTGGATGTAGAAACCACATATGCTCATTTTACTCCTCCCAAAATATTAAAATAATAGACGTTTTATAGACTATATGGCATGTTATAGTCAGATACGCAACAAGCATCACCGCGGATGAGTAGCTGAGTATATCTTCAGCAAGCTGCCGCGCATGAAACTGAAAGTAAGTCGCAGCTCAACATTTTAACAAATCAGATAGATATTGATCAGAGAAAACGCATGAAGTGACCAGGTGTAAACATGGCCAAAAAATGCTCTAGTGGAACATTTAGCTCACTATATGGTAGGGTTGTGACGGTGAGGACATTTTCCCACCGGTTAATCGACGCGTGACAACACCAGTAATACAGAGTTTTCCCTCACTTTCCTTTGCTTAAATAGCTTATAAAAGCTCAGTGCGTTTTACTTTCACTTTTATATTAGCAGCAATTCGGCATCAATTGCTTGAATTCAAGCGACAACAAAATACAACGTAGAACATATAAATACAACATGGCTATATGCCTAATATAAAATAACTTACAAAGTTTAAATAGGTATACATTTTAAAAATCAGTAAAGACTGAGGAACAAATAATTATGAAATGTAGAACGTTTATTAACAAAACTAATAATAAAGTTGAGGCACGGACGACATACACCTTGATGTAAAATAATGGGAAAAATGCACAGTTTAAATAAAGATCAGCAAATACTGTGGAACCAAATAAATGAGAAATGAATGTCCAAAAACTCCCATTATCACTTAGATTAATGGCAGAAGAGTCAACAGACTTTTCAAAATCCAATATATTTTTCAAACAGTGTTTTTACATTTGTTTTGAAACTCTTCTGCCATCGTCTTGTCTCACCTCACTCTCCTCACGTGATAAATTAACTCTCTGTCGTTCGTTCGGTGAGCTGCATTGAGCAGCCGCGTTCAGTTTTAGTTGTAGTGTCCTGGTCTCTAACTGAACTAAAAAAATCCAAATTACGGTGAGGGATGGTGGGCAAGTGACGTCACGTAACCGGTGTTGCGGCTTAACACCGCTATCACCGCCAACACAGTCTATCGCAGCAAGCCTACTATATGCCAAACAAACAAACAAAACTTCTATTATGCAACATCTTGATCAATACAGCAAATAACCAGTTTTGAAAAGTTCAATCACAACGATCCCGTGCTGGTTTACTGTATCTAAAATAGGAAATGGTCAAATATCTATCCTCACATTAATGTATATTTGTTACTGGAAAACTGCACAGCATATTACAGATCATCAATACTTCGAGCTCTGCTCGTGCCCTTCTGAAAAGAGAACATTATTGATGACATCTCGTGACTGTATCTGACCACTGGCATGCTTTAAAACCGGTGAGATGAAATGAACTCTTCTTCCGTACAACATTATGTCCCGAGTGCATCTCGCAAACACACACAAAGGGTCTGTTGTTAAACTCACTCTCTGTTTAGCTTCCCCAAGGGCATGCTGTCCCACATGCTGTTAACGGCTGGCATTAAAGATGGACACAACCCAAACACACACGATCGTGCATCATCCCCAAAACCACCACACTCGGTCCTGTCAGCAAAAGAGATGAACAGCACTGAGATACAGAGAGAGAAAGGAGGTTTAATGTGTCATATTCTCTTCACAGGCCCATGAGAGAAATAGATCTGATCAAATGATCACAGAAATCTGACGTGATGATGTGTGTCTCCTCTACAGGAAACGCTTTTATAATAAACGCTGGCTATTTCTCACCACGATCCTAAAAGTCCTCAAGAGTGACTCCAACGTATACAGATGGAGTTAAACCACTCAAAGCAATTCAACTCTGTTTGTAACATGTTTCCAACTAGCACAGAGAATAATTAGCACTTATCCACTAAGCAAAAGATGCATTTACAGTAATGGGAAAAACATTACACTGAGAAACTGAACGAATCATTTCACTGATCCGATGAAAGAATGATTCATTGACGAATCAGACATCTCTACTTTCCCCAGGAACATGCCAAGGACCGCTGGGGCAGATATCAAGATTTTCAGTAATCAATAACTATACGGACTAAACTATACTGCTTCTTACAATAAGCACTGCAAATGTATACAGGCTTTATTTCAAAATATCAGATTTTTACATATTAAAATATCTTAGATCCATGACACTTGTTTTAGTAAATATATAAATTTGATATATTTTGTTATTATATATATATATTTTTATATTAATATTATATTTGTTATTTTACTTATAATACATTTTCAGATTTTTTCATCTTTTTGTTAGTCTTTGATACTGACCTTATACAGAATATCATTACATTATAGAGTTTTATATAATTTAACATGTAAAATGTTATATTATTTATGTTTAACAATTTCTAGATTTTGCATTTAAAATGTATTATAATTTGTTTTACATGTAATACATATATGTTATATAAAACGTGTATAGGCAGAGCCACTGAGATCTCAAAAACTGGAACAATCCAATTTGTGAATGAATCATTTTGAGAACCGGTAAAACCGATTCACTAAAACGACTCAAAGGAATGACTCATTCACAAATCAGACATCTCTAGATTAAATTACAGCCCGTTTCACACAAAAAGCTCAGAAGACTCAGAATGCAGTCAAGAACTGCTTTTATTGATTTCTTCCATGCAAAAAAGACATGAGCATATATACAGTTTGTGCATTCGTTCTGATGCATTTAGTGAGTTAATGGAGTCAGCGGTGTCGTGTGTGGCGTCCCACAGACACAGGCTTTGGGTTTTACACACCAGTCAATTACGTGTGTTTCCTACTCAGATCAAGCATGCTGCTGCTCCAGCTAAACAAAGACAGCTTCACACGCGTGGAGAAAAAACATCAGGCCCGCACTTGTTCAAAACACACTTCTGTCGCCTCAGGGTCAAACTTTAGAGCAAATTCCTTGTTCTAGGACATACCAGACTAAATCACAATAAAAGGAAAAGGCATTGTAAAGGAATCTGTCTTATTATATTTTAATCAGTTTTGGGTGAAAAACATTCAAATTGATGTAGTTTTCAGTTGTATAATGATGGTACACCATTCACCCTTCTGAGGTTTACACCTACAACCAACAGAGTACTAGCCCAGATCTTTACCACTAAACCACAACACACCCAGGAGGGAGTGTCTCAAATCCCTTGATTTCTACATTAAGTAGAGAAAAACACAGAACCGGCCTTGTATCAGTGTCTGTAATCTAACAGTATAAAGCAGGGGTTTCAATAATTTAGATGATCTGAACCGTCAAATATCATCATTCATGCAAGGGACCTCCCGTCCTAAAATGTATAATGCAGCTATATATTACAATGTATAAACACCCAATTTATACTATTAGAAATATGTGCAATAGTTTTCTTTACATTACTTTATTGCATTTTTCCCCTGACACATTATAGTACTGTTCTGTTAGATGTATTATTTATTCATTATATTTTGTATTATTTATACATTTATTTTAGTCATTTTCAATTTGTTTTAATTACATTTATTTATTACGTTTTTAAAATGTATTCTTTACTTATGTTTATACTGTTTTCCTCTGAACTTTTACCCCCTAATGCTACCTTGTAAATATGTAAATATAAATAAACACACAACTACAGGAACACAACACACACAAACATAAGAATATAACAATAATTAATGAATTCATAGACTCGTATAGATTCATAACTTCACACACACACACACACACACACACACACACACACACACACACACACACACACACACACACACACACACACACACACACACACACACACACACACACACACACACACACACACACACACACACACACACACACACACACACACAGCTAGGCCTGCAGTCTAATGGGTTTCCGTGGGTGGAAAATTAAAGCTTGTCTCTTTGGTCTCTTAAAAGCGTCTTGTTTTGTCGAACACACTCAAAGCCCTGAGAAACACACACATATCCGACGCAACTCACCGTCCTCGTTACTGAGTGGATCTCTGGCTTCTGTGGCGCATAACCGATACATGTCTTTCCTCCGGTCCACGATCCACAGCAGCAGCCTCAAACTCCCGCAGCCCGAGGAATGAGTTGAGGAGCGCGGATAAACCACGCCCAGGAACTGGCGTCAGCCGAACCGCCCGGGACGCGCGCTTCGAATTCTACTACGGCGAAGGCTCAGCTCATTAACATTGATGACGTAACTTTACACCGGGAGCGGTAGACGCACCTGATTGGCTGATAGAGACTCTATGGCCCCTAGCACAGACTACTTAACGAATCTTTTCAATTTAATGGAGCTTTATTTGCATGGCAATAGAATAGAGAGTCAAAAAAAAAAAAAAACACTGCGAAGTTACAGTTTATTTTTTTTAAACATATATCTTTATATAATTTTTTGTTAGTGTGTGATATTTCCTTTTTTATTATTTGTATTATTATTATTATTATTGTTGTTGTTAAAAATAGCAAAAAGCAAGTTTAAAAGCATCTTTATATTATATAAATACATAAATGTTGTAGTTGTTGTTGTTATTATTATTGTTGTTGTTGTTAAAAAATTGCAACTTGACATCACTTGGGGAAAAAGCATCTGAGGCACCTCAGATACTCGTGGTATTGAAGGTGGAGGTGTTCAGCAGTTCTTCCACACTGACTGAATCATCATTTCTCTTTGATTCTTGTCTTATACACAGAGATTTTCATGTTGGAATAGAAAAGGGTTCTGTCCAAATTGTTGCTATACAATTAGAAGCACACAATTCCATAGAATATCATTATATGCTTAAACATTAAGATTGTACTCATTGAAATTACTAAAGTAGTCAAACCTTTCATTAGAATGGGGGGCAATACTTTTGGCAATAGTATATATCCAACTTAAACATTAGCATTCCTTTTTGAAGGCTGTGATCATGAATATTTAATTAGGTTGCGTGACAGACGCTGCGACAACTTTCCTAAGCAACGTCAGCGTGAGGCACTTAATATGCATGAGCCAGATCTTCGCCATAGTAGGATCTGTGCTGCGGCGCGTGAGTGGAGCTGCGCTGATACAGCACGAGCGGGCGTGACTGACGCAGCGCGCCGCGGACGCTGCAGACTATCCTTCTGCGATGAAGGTCGTTTACTGTAACCGAAGGATCTGTCGCAAGACACGGACGCGGGGGAAGCCAAGAAGAGACGCTACTGTTGAATAGCGGAAAGTTACTATGACATCATACATTCTTGTGTATTTACTAGTATGATGATTGCATATATAAGTCATATATCGGAACCATTATGATACATCTATAGCAACATAAAAATAAATAATATAAAAACAAACAATAATATTTGAAGAGGAAAGCAGCAGAGGAAATGTTACCGTCACACCCAAAACAACCTAATATTTGAATAATTATCCCATTGTCATACGTTAAAAACTTGATAATTATTAGATGATTCAGTTTATGTGTATGATACTTTTTGTTGTTCTCTGGGGTGATTTTAAAGAAACAAAATGTTCAAAAACAATTATTTTCTATTTTAATTTATTTATTAAAATGAATCAAATATCTGGATAACAAATTTCAAGATAAATGTAAAATGTAATAATATAAAAAATATTAAATAGCTGAAAAATCTGCCTCTCATCGTTTCTTGAACTTTTTTTTCTTAAATTTAATAATAATATTATTTTAATAATATATATATTTTATTTTAAGTTATTCATCTCCAAATTCCCCAAAATCACGCGTCTTTCATCTCAAACCGATGTAACGGTAATAATCCTCATGTCGCTGGCGGATAAACACGATGGGCGGGGCTTCGCTGGCGGATAAACACGATGGGCGGGGCTTAGGAGTGATGGGTAGAGAGATTGCGTGTGTATTAAAAAGAACAGTTTGCTCGGTAACGTTTCGATAATGACTTCTCGATTATGTTTATTTGTATTCAGACAGAGAATACCCAGATCACGCGGTGCGGTACCCAAAACATCATGTAGCACCGCTAGAGGCAAGCATGAGGAGGCACAGAAAAGAGCTCCAAACACCTCTTTAGACGTCTCTCGTTCGTTACTGGGGACTTCAGTGTCACTCAGCGGAGGCAGACTGAGTTTCTGCAGGAGCTTCACGACTTCTGCGAGCAGGACTGAAGCCATTGGACAGCTGCAGACAACACACTATCGCCTGGTTTACACCTGCAAAGTAAGATTATACTTCTGTCTGAGCTTGACTTCTTATGTAAGGGAACTTTTGACTACGTATGTAATGTTCAGTCATTGAATTGTATATGTTGTCTCTAGGTGTGCTCCACTCGCTCTATGAAGAAGATATCCAAGATAGCCTATCACAAGGGTGTTGTTATTGTGACCTGTCCCGGATGTGAAAACCACCACGTGATCGCTGATAATCTCAAGTGGTTCTCTGACCTGGAGGGGAAACGGTGTGTATGTTTTAGAATGATAAAACATGCATGTTTTATCAATGTTTTAAAAACTGAAAAGAATGAACCGCGACAGCTGGTCCATGCTGTATTTGATTATTTTATCTAAAGCAAGTGTCTACATTTTGAGATATCATTTTGGGAAATATGACGTGAGGGACCCCCATCCTACAAATTAAAAAAAGGTTGTATAATGTAATGCAATTTATTAAAATAATTGTTAAAATCAATGGTTATCAATGTGTGTAAATATATATATTTTTTTTTTACATTTTATTTCTATTACTTTTTAAAATCTGTAAATATTTGTGTTTAAATATATTTGTTATTTAAAATTTATTTATTTATATATTGAGCAGCCCCCTGGCGAACCTCAGTTTGAAAATCCCCATTTAAAATGATTATTAATTATACATATGTAAGATATTGTTAGAATTGTTTTGTTTCTGTTACATTACAGTATTATGTCTACCAGCTATAGTACTGTACTGCTACATTTATTATTTATTTAAATCTCATTTGTATTATTTATTTGAATCTAAACGAATCCCCTGGGCCTGAGATGGAAACCCCAACACTATTATGACTAAACTTTACTGTGACGTTCTGTCTTGCCACAGAAATATAGAGGAGATCTTGGCTGCTAAAGGAGAATCAGTCCGAAGAGTTCAAGGGGACGAGGCTCTGGAAATTGTTGCTGAGGAATCAATAAAGGAGGCGACAAGAAATAATCCAGATGATCCGAATCCACCACATCTGACCGATGGTTCAGACAAAACATGATGGAGATTTGTCACTTGCATCACTGGACATTTATTATTGTTGTATTTTTAATAATCTTCTTAATAAAGCATTAAAACAACCATCTGATCACTCTGGAGAAGTTTATTTTGAAGTGTTTGCCCCCCCCCTTGTGGTCACTGCCACATTTTCACTTGAGTGTCCTTCATGTTTTCAAACTCGTCACACTTTATCAGCGACCTTCGACTGGCAAACATGAATACAACTAAATCAATACTGTTAATGCTACACCTTTTCGCTTTTTTTACGAGTCACAAACGTGTATTTTAATATAATTATTTTAAAAATCTTAATTTTTTTCCTTTCAATTAAAGGGAAATAATGTTTGTACATTTAAAAAAAGAACTTCAAATGAATGAAAATAAATAAATCAATCTTTGAAGAGGGTTTGATTACACGTTTAGTGGAGTTAGCGTAGCGTGCTGTGACGCAGTCAAGTTCAGAAGCGATATCATATAAAAAGAACAAACAGGTAGAATGGCATCAACACAGAAAGAGGGGTTCGGCGATGGGCGGGGCTTATAGGCGTGCTCTTATTGGTCAGGGTAAAAAAAATAATTCTACTTCAGTTCTATACAATCTGTTCTTAGTTCAACATAAATGAAAGTTTCTCAGTATCGTTTCTCAAAAGTAAATTATTGTCTAGTCCGCGGAAGAAACATCGCATGCATCAAGTCAAATGACAACTGTTACTTTTCTCAGCGCTGCACTAAACGGACCAATCACGATCGTTAGCGGTTAATAACACTGCTGCTTTAAAACATCATTCCTCTGAAGCGGTTTCCAATCATATATCAGGAATCAATCTCGGGCATATGTAGATTTAAAAATGATACTTTCTAATCTACAAATGTCTCGAGTAAGACAAAAAAATGCTATTTCATTTGAATGAGCCTCAATGGAAACTCGCCCTTCGGAGTCACCTAACGCCCTCCTCTGGAGGAACAGAAATGTCCCATACACATTTACTAACTAGTACAGAAACAGTGGAGTCATTATCGGCCGTGTCTGATAGTTAAACCATGCGGTAATCGATCACACCGCCCAGACAGCCTCTAACTGATGACCGATCATCTACAGACGGTGTTTATGCACTCCCCCGGACTCCATACTTGAAGAAAACGCCGTGTTTGTTACTGTCCCAGCATGAATTCAGCCGGACTGCTGTGTGAAACCGAGCGGCAGCGGCACCGTCCTTTCCTGATCGGGGTGAGCGGAGGAACGGCCAGCGGAAAGGTGCGAAACACTAACGTTACATGCATGAAGGAAACCGATGCACATCGCTGTTATAGGCCTTTTAATGCATGCACACCTACTATTTTCTTTTAGCCAAGTCACAGTCAGTGTGGAACTCCTGTATGCCTTAACCATCCAGTCTACAGCATGCCCCATACTCACTACAAGTCTTTTAAATGATTGCAACCAATTCAAATGTTTGAAAAGTATCAAAGAACAGTCTAATATGGTGTGCTCTGTCATGCACCATTTGAAGACAAGACTTCCTTTTCTGACACATGGTCACAGGATGCACGTGAGAAGGCAAAATCATTTGCTTTAGTAACTTGTTTAAAATTACATGAACTATACACAAACATGTGTGTGTTTGAATGTGTAGAGAAGACTTTTGTCAGGTTTTATGATTTTAATCTTTTTATTTTGCATGTTCAGAAATTCAGTTTTTCTTTTCGTTGCCTCAGGGCACATTGTGCAACAAGGGGTAGTGAAGCATTGGTCCGAATAATGTGTGACAAAAAGGGAATATGCAAGGTTCCTGGGTGCACAGGAACACCCAAAGTGATGTGCAGAAAGTGTAAGGTGCACCTCTGTTTCACATCAGAGAAGAAGTGCTTTTCGAAGCACACGGAGTAAAATCTCATTCTATCAAGTGCATGATATGAACACGACACCACATCAGGAGTACAACATATGCTTGTGATGCCCTTTTAATTATTTAAGTTGATTAAAATCTGTCAAGAACTTGGGGTTTGAAAGTTCAGTTAATAAAAACAAACAAAAACTTTGGTCCTGTCGTGCAGAGTTAATCAAACACATCAGAACCAGCTAATGAATGTCTTTAAGATCATTAGAAAGCTACAGGCAGGTGTGTTTAATTAGGGTTGAGCTAAACTCGATACCCACACTACGATACAAACTGTATCAAAAAAGCAATATATCAGTGTTTACAAGTGTTTTTCCCTTTCCATTGAATGATTTCTTGACATTTGTTATTTTGTATTGCTCTCTGAACATTGTCTTATGAAATATGAATGGAGAATCTTCTGGTGATTCTACGCCATTGTTGCACAAGGCAATGAAAAATATTTATTTTGGGATGAGGGGGTGAGGGGTGGTCCAAAACATTTTTTTATCAATAAAATTTTCCCAAATAAACCAAAGAATGACGTGGAATAATTTTTTTATTATGTACCATCAAAATGTGTGCAGTAGAGGGTTAAATATATATAGTGCATGTTTGCATTTAAGTGGAATTCATGCAAGAACAGCATGCAAAATACAATTACAAACAGGGAAATTCATTTTTTATAGGAATTTACAGATAACCTATAGCGATAGAAACAGGTCCTTGTATTATTAACATCCAGTGTCCACTTGTAACAGCATCTGTAATGATATTCAAGTAGATGCAATTGCAAATAGACACTAGATTCTTCAGTCCAGGACAATAACTGCTGTTTTTCTCCTGTCAGTCCACAGTGTGTGCAAAAATCATGGAGCTTTTGGGTCAGAATAAGGTGGATCATCACCAGAGGAAGGTCACTATCGTCAGCCAGGACAGTTTCTACCGGGTGCTCACTCCAGAACAGAAGGCCAAAGCCTTGAAAGGCCAGTACAACTTTGACCATCCAGGTAAAAAACAATAAGGAAGTATTCACCCGTGTGTAAAAATGCTGTGATTTGATCTTTATGTCCTTAAAACACTTCAGGAAACAGATGCGGAGGGTCGTTATTATTATGTTCTCTCTCTCTCAGATGCGTTCGATACGGAGTTAATGTGTCAGACGCTGAAGGACATCACAGAAGGAAAGGTGGTGGAGGTTCCCACGTATGACTTCATCACCCATTCCAGGCAATGAGACACCCTTTCTCTTCATGTGTGCATGATAGCGTGTGCTTGTCTGATAACAGACTGGATTGTGTGTGTGCAGGCTGCCAGAGAAGATATGTGTGTATCCCGCTGATGTGGTGCTGTTTGAGGGGATTCTGGTGTTCTACACACAGGAAGTCAGAGACATGTTCCACATGAAGCTGTTTGTGGACACAGACTCAGACGTACGCCTGTCTCGCAGAGGTAATGCACTAATTATCATAATGGTTTTTTTTTTTATAGCAAAGTTTTTATTTTTGCATTTTCATATTATTTCTATAATTATTTTTTATATAACATGCTGTGTCAGGTTTTGCTATATCCAGTTTGTTTTGTTTTATTTCAGACACCTTTTAATTTTGTATTTTTAGATATATTATTCATTACAGTTACGAAATAGTATATTTTTAAAATATATTAGAATTTTTAAATTTGAAAACTTGACCAAAAAAAACAACACAAAAATGATTGTGTACAAATTCAAGCATTTGAGGTTATTATGATTTTTAAATGTTTTTAATTTACTCTAATGCTCACCAAGGCTTGATTAAAAAAAAGAGTAAAACTGTGAAATATTACTATTTACAATAACGGTTTTCTATTTAAATATATTTTTTGATGTCATTTATTCCTGTGATGCGCAGCTGTATTTTCAGCATCATTACTCCAGTCTTCAGTGTCACATGATCTTCAGAAATCATAATAATATACTGATTTACTGCTCAACAAACATTTCTTGTTAATAGTATTGAAACCAGTTTTTTTGTAAAACCTTTGGAAACTGACACTTTTATTAGCATTCTTTGAGGAATAGAAAGTTCAAAAGAACAGCATTTATTTAAAATACATTTTAGATGAAGTCTTTTGCAACATTAAAAAGTCTGTACTGACAGTTTTGATCAATTTAATGATTCCTTGCTAAATAAAAATATGAATAAAAAACCCGTACTGATCTTACTGACCCCAAACTATTTTGTTTAGTTTTTAGTCAAAATATAATATTTTATGGAAACATAAAATATGAATCACCCTAGCTGTATGTTGCCTGTATAACAGCATGCATTTTGTGTGTTTAGTTCTGCGCGACATGAGAAGAGGTCGAGATCTGGAACAGATTCTCACACAATACACCACGTTTGTTAAACCAGCCTTCGAAGAGTTCTGCCTTCCGGTGAGAAAACACTCTTAACAAAAGATGAACTGACATTGGATAGTTGTGTTATAGTTATATGATGCATTCATGACATCTGACATCTCTCTCCAACCACTCAGACCAAGAAATATGCAGATGTCATAATACCTCGTGGAGTTGATAACATGGGTAAATATGAGTCAAAAGGCAATAAATATTCTAAAAATAACCTTGCTTTTCTAAACTGTTGCTTGTCTTTTGAATCTTCTTTAGTGGCAATAAACCTGATTGTGCAGCATATTCAGGACATCCTCAATGGTGACATCTGCAAATGGCAGAGGGGTTCGGTCAATGGACATGCCCACGGGCGGAGCCTAAAGAGGGGCGTGGCCGAACACAGCGAGATATCTAGCGGAGGCGGGAACATGTTGGCAAAACGCCCCCTACTGGAGCCCAGCACACGACCACATTAAAGGCCAAAGTATACTTCACTTTGTACGCGTACGCGAGGGACAGCGTACAGTGCGCGTGACGCAAATTTCGTCATAAGAATAGTATGCGTGGTGTACTGTACGTGCACCCCTGGATTTTTGTATTTTTTTGTACTTTGTACGCACAGGTCGCACATGTGCATTAAACTGTCTTTTAGTAATTAGTTTAACCTTAAGGTGGAAACTCTGCCGTGGTTCACAAGGTAGCCGAAGAAAAACTACATAAACATGGCTTCACACACCTCCGGAATAAGCTTAGACACTGTCTGGCTTCCCAAACTGTAGCTTTCAGCAATACTTGGTCACGGCTAGCCTTTCCGCTGTGCTTTTATGAGTTTTTCTTCCGTGTCCTTCATCACACTGTAATCTTCATAACTGCTCCCTACAGGCCCCGCTAGGCCAGGAGAGGTATTGCCATTTGGCACAAAGCGCATGCGTCGAATGTCTGTGTACGCGTATGAGTCAAATGAAGTATACTTTGCATGGCTGCGCGTACGACTGTGTGCATACGCTAACGTACGCGTAAAAAAAAAAGAAGTATACTTAGGCCTTTACACACACAGAAGAGAGTCAAAAAACCTGAAAGCTTGAATTTTTCTGCATGCTTCCACACAATCTCTGTCAGGCTCTCTTTTCATAGAATTGAAATGAATTTTTTCCCAAAAATTTGAATTTGATAAATGATCAAATTCAGGGCTTCCAAGATGTTGATGAGTTTCTTCAAGGGAAAAGATTTGGAGAAATGTAGCATTCCATCACTTGCTCACCAATGGATCCTCTGCAGTGAATGGGTGCCGTCAGAATGAGAGTCCATACTGCTGAAACACATCACAATAATCCAGTCTGTCAATTAACGTCTTGTGAAGTGAAAAGTTGCGTGTTTGTAACACAAAAATCTTTAATGAAGATGTTTTACGAGTCTTCTATCCACTATTGTTTTCTCAAGTGAAAAAGTCATCTCATCTGAATCAGGAGAGAAATATGCACTGATCAAGCACTGTTTACAGATGAAAACTGTTCTAAACAAATGTATATAAGATATGAGATTTAAGATTTTAATGCGAGAGGACAACAGGAGATTCACTTTTTCACTGGAAGAAGCGTTATTATGGATTGTGGACTCGTATTTAAGCCAGAGGTGATGGTTTGATGTTAAAAACATCTTTGTGATGGATTTGTTTCTTACAAACACTCACCTTTTCACTTCTCAAGGTGTTAATTGATGGAGAGGTGTGGATTATTGTGATGTGTTTATCAGCTGTTTGGACTCTCATTCTGACGGCACCCATTCACTGCAGAGCATCCATTGATGAGCAGGTGATGCAATGCTACATTTCTCCAAATCTGATGAAGACATAAACTCATCTACCTCTTGGATGACCCGAGAGTGAGGACATTCTCAGCTAATCTTAATTTTTGGGTGAAATACTCCTGTTTATCAGCTGAAGTCACCGAGTCACCTGACCCTCAGCGTGAACTTTAACCTGTGGTCACATCGTTCTCAAAGATGACCTGTTCTGTATTTATAAAATAGTGACTGTCCTACATGTGGCTAATCACATTAATCTGTACTCATGATATTTATAATAAGTCAGTACTTGTAGCAGGGTCAACTCAATGTAGCCCAGTCTGCCTGATCGGCCTCGTTAAGGTTGTAATTACACTATTATAAAACATGAGATTGTAATTACACTTGTAGAATATAAAAGTCAACGTGTTTTGTTGCTATTATCAAGTATAATGGCTTTTTAACAGCTGAAATAAAGTTTCAGTGCTTCATAAAGCTGTTACTGCCGTGTCTAGATCATAAACTCCTGTGAATGAAGTCATACTTCGAGTGAAGTACAGATAGTTTAGTATGTAAAATATTGATCAAATATCACTGATTTGTCTCTTTATTTTTAATGTTCTGTATAATTTATGTTGTTCAACTCTCTGTAATTTGTCCCTAAATGAATATTTTAAAATAGATATTTATTTGTAAACAGATTTTGCATTTTTCTTGTACAAATCATTTTTTAAACATTAAAGAGAATATGCTTATGTGACTAAATGTCTTTTTATTTTTACATTGTGTTTGATCAAATAAATAGTGTCAGATACAAGAAATAATGAAACATTCATTTGATCTATATACTGTTTTTCATAGTACTATATAAATGAAGGTGATGTACCATAGTAATACATGGTACTTAAATGACGATTTACACACAAATACCGTTGTGTATGTCTGAGAAACATGCTATTAGTTCAAGACGTGGTAGTATTGTATCATAATACTGATTCTGAATATCCACAAAGAAAATCATGGTATTACTATGGTAACTAGTAACTTGAAACATATTGATTACCCTATTCATTGATCATGATATTTACATTATACTAAGATACACTATTGTTTAATATTTTTCAATGTCCAAAAAATCTTTTTTTCACATTTTCTATGTGAATGTTAAAATGTAACAGATTGAAATGATCAAAGCTGTATTTTCAGCATCATTACTCCAGTCTTCAGTGTCACATGATCTTCAGAAATCATTCTAATATACTGATTTATTGCTCAACAAACACTTCTGATTATTATCAATATTAAAAACAGTTGTACTGCCAAATATTTTAGTGGAAACCGTTATGCATTTTATGATGAATAGAAAGTTCAAAAGAACAGCATTTATTTGAACATTATAATTGGCTTTACTGTCATATTTGATCTAATTAGTGTATTGCTGAATCAAAGTATTCATTTCTTTAGTAATGGCACTTTTTTAGGTGTAAATGTGAAAAATGTAATGTTGGAAAGATACACATACAATACAAAGAGAGCAGTTTTATTGGTGGTTGAATATACAGGATGTTATAGGTATAGGAGGAACAAAAATCCCAGAAGTCGGTAAACATCTCTCTCTAACACACACACACACACACTGAAGAAAGTGGCTTCAGCTTCCCTTATCCCATATGTGAATATGTGAATAATGACATTCTGTAGAAAAACCACACTCACACACACACACACATACTCTCTCTCTCTCTCTCACGCACACACACACTCTCTCTCTCTCTCACACACACACACACACTCTCTCTCTCACACACACACACTCTCACACACACACACACTCTCTCTCTCTCTCACACACTCTCTCTCACACACTCTCACACACACTCTCTCTCTCTCACACACACACACACACTCTCTCTCTCTCTCTCACACACACTCTCTCTCTCTCTCACTCTCTCTCTCTCTCTCTCACACACACACACACTCTCTCTCTCTCTCTCTCTCTCTCACACACACACACACACACACACTCTCTCTCTCTCTGATGCCCAGAGATCACAGCATATTCAGTCCTCAAGTTGTTGTTTTTGCCTCATAATGGTAGTTATTTTAGTGCATGACTCGTTTGGTTTGAAAATATATTTCCTCTGCCCTCTACATGATGGGAGATTATACATCAACTGTACATATACATTTATACAGAACATATACACATCCCCAAAACAAAACCCATCTATACGCACCGCACGCTGTCAAACTGAGCCCCGCCCCTCTCTGTGACATCATAGTCTGCTTCTGTAAATATTACGGTCATTTTTTGCAATAAACAAAAGATACAAAATATATAAATTAGAAATTAGATTAAAAAAAAAGCCATTAAGTTATATATATTTTTTTGCATTACTTTATTCATGACAATTAAGCTTGAGATTACTAAAATTGCATAAAGGCTTTATGAACAATTTATATTTCTTTATGTTTTTGTTTTATGAATGTGACCCAGTTTCCCTTCAAATCAGCGTAAATTTAATTCACAGTACAACAAATACTTTCATTAAGTTTGTACCTTACAAATGCAATTGATTTTTTAATGAGTATCGATTTTACTCATTAAATAGATTTTAAATTAACATGTATATTTTTATATTGATGTATTTTTTTGCATTTTGCAAGCTACTGGGAATTGGGAAGATAAAGAAATGTGCATGAAAGGAAATAGTCATGAAAATAATGTCACAATGTAAAATGTGTCTTTATTTTAAGGTAAAAAAAGCACGTTCTTGATTTATTTGTAATTCGAGGGGCTTTTTAGCGATGTGACGGGGTAAACAGTTATAAGGAGGGGTGCACATGATCACACACAAAACAATATAGCAAGATCCAAACGTCCAGTTCATTCTTTCATTTTCAAATGAATATATTCTATATAGTCCATTGCTCACCGCGTCAGTCAAAACATATTCAGCGAATATTCCTTATAAAACGCTTATAAGATTGCACACGTCCGCCCATGTCCCGTGGACCCAGGTCCAAACGGGCGAATCGTAGGTTGGATCAGACCTTTGGAAGGTCAAACGGTACGTCCGAGCGGGACAAACAAACACGAACTCACTCCATCAGGCACGGTGTATTACGATCAAACGAACCAAGCCCTCTTAGAGTGTCTTTCTGTACAGCCACACATCAACATAGAAAGTTGTGAGGGTTTATCTTTATATCACAGCGTTAGGGTCCTCTCGAGCGAGTGCATATCTGCATGTCTATACTGCGTCAGGATTCCCCTCGAGAGTCAGGGACAAATACTGCCAATGTCTCAGTTTACTGGTGCTAATAGGAGCTTGCATGTGTCGGTTCAGCCCACTTCAGCTCCAGAACTCTAGCGTGGGTTCTCTAGGTTCTGCAGGAGGTTCAGGTCTCACCGTAAATTGTCTCTGAGGTTCTAGATTTGAGGTTCTAGGTCTTCTCCCCGCGCTCTGTCCTGCGGCGCGTGATGTTTCGTGGTTTGATCTTGAGCGAGAGCTCCCATAATGCCTCCTCTGCCAGGTGATCGCTAAAGTCGTTGAAGAACGAGACGATGTCGTCGTTCCGTTTCAGATCGTAGTGTCTGGATTAAGATAAAATAAAATTAAACAGATTTTAAATCATTTACTAGTGAAATCTGAAACTGATGTGAAATGTATATAACATTAAATATTATTACAAAACATTTAAAAAATCTTTAAAATGCATAAATAAAAATCTTGCACATTTAAAAAACTAATAGTTCTAGCTCTAAAATATATGAAGGAGAAAAAAAAATCATGTTTCGGGAAATAATTATTGTAATTTTAATTTAGAATGTTTTTGCTTTTTGGCATAATTTTTATAATTCTGCTTCCTTATCACAGGGGTTCAGTATCTCAATTTAGAATTTTTATGTCATAATTATGCCTTTTATGTCATAATTTCGACTTGTCATAATTATGACGACTTCCTCATAACAAATGACTCAGTCATAATTATGTTTTTCTGTCAATTTTGACATTTTATCTCATAATGAGTCAATATCTCAATTTCGACCCATAATTGCTTTTAATGACAATTTTGACGTTTTATGTTATGTCATAATTATCACTTTGTCATAATTGTTTTGTCATAATTTCAACTTTCTATCTCATTACTCAGCATCTCATAATTTAGATTTTTTTTGGTCATAATTATACATTTGGTCATAATTGTATGTTATAATTCTGACTTGTCATAATTATGACTGCCATAATAAATATGACTGTCATAATTTCAACTATCAATTGTTTTTTGTCATAATTTAAACTTTTTATCTCATGTTAAAAAACCCATTTTGGATTCAGTATCTCATAATCATTACTTTTATCCAAAGATGAACAAAACAAATCTTATGTCAGAAATAAGTGATGTTTGATTTGACCCAGTCCTTCATGCCTCGTTGCTTCACTAAGTCTGTCGGGGTAAAGTCTACGGCAGAGTTTGGACTGCAGCTCGAGTCACACGTAATCTAATCATGCTGGAAGCAGGTTACTCACACTTGCTGGAAACGTCTCATGCTGTCCAGAATGTTGAACTGCTGCCAGCGCTTGGAGAAATTCACTTTACCGTCAATAAAATCCGGGTTTCCGAGGTGAACGAATGTCAAGTCCTGTAGGATTAAACCCCTGTCAGGAAAAACAAATCAAACATTATTAGCAAAACTAAAACAATCTTCAATAACTGTCATGTATACATCAGATTAATGCGGTTTGTTTTTATTGATTTATTTGATATGTTAGTAGGGTTTAGTTTATACTCACAGGTATGGTATGCATGGAGGCTCCACTTCTGCTAGCGCCGCTCTGTACGCGCGGAAGGACGATGAACTGTCTATCAACATGCAGTACTCCTCCAAACCCTGCACACAACAGAAAGTGATGATGAGTTTTCTGTGACTGATGTTTAGGCAGTGAGGAGGAAGTCAGACGGGTGTGACTGACCTCAGACGTCTGTTTCTGCCATTCCAGTCGTCTGATTGGAGCAGAGTCCAGCGCCGAGAGAATCGCCAAATAAGAGTTGAAGTTATTCAGTTTCCGCAAGTGCTATGAGCGATACAAAACCATTGAATTACTCAGAAAATACAGAGAGTGATGCGTTCAGAATCCCCCCCACAGCCACAAATAAAGCCTGAAGCGGTTAAGAGTGTGTGTGTGTGTGTGTGTGTGTGTTACTCCAGTCACCTTCATGATTTTGATGAATTTGAGCAGCAGTTTCTCTCTGTCCTGAGCTTTCTCCTGCTGGATGATGATAGAGCGCACCCTAGTGGACAGGAGGAATCACATCTCAGTACACACGTGGATGACAGATGTCGAGTGAGGATGGGGAATATGTAGAAGGGCATGAGAGGCTGGAATATAGGGTTACAGCTTGATATGAACTACACAGAAACTCTTGAAGATATGGACAAATATATCACTATTGTACAGTATAATGTACTTTTCATAGTAATATTATTTAATATTTTTAAGGAATATTGCATGATTTTCTTCCATGTTTTAATTTTAACAACCAACCTCTGTTTTGTTTTGCATCCCTTTTTTGGCAAAAATAAAAGGAATTGTTAAATTTGAACTATTACATTTTAAAAAGATAAATTAATTTGATATTTGACACATTCATTTGAATGCCACAATTTTGATAGTAAATTCATATTAAACTTTAAATCCAAAAACATTTCAACAGCCAACATAGAATTTCTGGGGAAATTAAAATTAATAAAAAAAACTTCAAAGAGCCATAATAATTTTTTTTTTTTTTATACCTAAATTATTAAATTGTTTTATTAATTTAATTGATTAGACATGATTTTTATTATTAACATTTAATTAAACCATTAACGATTATAAATTAATACAAAAAATAAATGAAAACAGAATTTGGGAAAAATTATAGATTTTATAGGGCTAAAAAATGACATTTTTATTAAACCTTTAATACATTGCTTTTAAATTGTTTAAGTCTCATGATTTCAATTACTTACAAATAATTTTTGATTGATAATATTTAAGAATTAAAACTGAATCCAGAAAATTAAAGCAGGAAAAATAGAATTTGGGAAAAAAATACTATATAATGGATTTCATAAGGCCCTTATGTTTAAGAGAAATTACAACTAAAATGATAACTTCAAAATTCATCTACACAATTCCAGAGCCCAGTTCTTCCTCAGAAGTAATCCTTGTATCAGCCTGGGGTAATCCAGCCAATCACACACAAGCACGCTGGTTTAAGATGTTTGTGTGTATATATAGAGAGCGTGTCATTTGAAGGGATAGCAGGAATCAGTAAATATATACCAGTAGCTCATGTTGTTAAAGTGCTCTGTAAACTGGGTCAGATTTTGACTTTTCTCTTCATTCTGTTCCTTCGCCCAAAGCAGCACCTCAGGAATCTGAAGACAGAGATGACAGTGAGAACAGAAGGTATTACTCGTTACACTCACAAATCTGTTTTCCCATTAGTGTATCAAGTAAAACAGTGTATGTGTGTGTGTGTGTGTGTGTGTGTGTGTGTGTGTGTGTGTGTGTGTGTGTGTGTGTGTGTGTGTGTGTGTGTGTGTGTGTGTGTGTGTGTGTGTGTGTGTGTGTTACCTCAATCTTGTAAAACAGTTCTGCGTCCAGCAACGTCAGCTGATCTGCGATCTCATGACTGCGGAAATCATGCAGCGTTCCCGGTCTGTGGAGAAAGAGCCGATTAAACACTGACAAACCCGCACAGATGAGACTGACCCTCTGAACTTTGACCTTCACCTGGCAGAGACGCCCCGCGCGGCGAGAGGTTTCAGCATGTGCATGTGTCGCAGGAGCCTCTTCTGTTCCACTTTATCCAGGATGTTCTTTCGCAGGACCCGCGCCAGACTCAGTTCTCCGTTACAGACCAGCCGGAAGACCAGATCCATCAGCTGCCGCAGGATGTCCTCGGTCAACTCCACCAGACTGACACAGACAACACCGAGAGGTCACTCAATCACACATACACTGGGGCAGTCAGATTTCATTATTCATATTTGTATTCAGCAAGGACACATTCAGTTGATCAAAAGTGAGAGTAAACATGTATAATGTTACAAAAGATTTCGATTTCAAATAAATGTTCTTTTGAACTTTTTATTCACAGTTTCCACAAAAACATGAAGCAGCACAACTGTTTTCAACATTGATAATAATAATAAATGCCTCTTGAGGAGCAAATCTGAATATTAGAATGATTTCTGAAGATCACGTGACATTGAAGACTGTAATAATGATGCTGAAAATACAGCTGTGCATCACAGAAATAAATGGCATTTGAATATATATTCACATAGAATACAGTTCTGTAATAATATTTCACAATGTAACTGTTTTTACAGTATTTAAATGCAGCCTTGGTGAGCAGAAGAGACTCATTGTTAAATATGTTACATAAAATATAGCTATTCAAATTGAAAAAGTCTTAGATACATAAAATATATATGTGATCCTGGACCACAAAACCAGTCACAAGTGTCAATTTTTCCACTTTGAGATTTGTACATCATCTGGAAAAATAAGTTATGATAGGACAGTATTGGGCCGAGATACAACTATTTAAAAAATCTGGAATCTGAGGGTGCAAAAAAATCACAATATTGAGAAAATCACCTTTAAAGTTGTCCAAATGAAGTTATTAACAATGAATATTCCTTATCAAAAAATAACTTTAGATATATTTAACGTAGGAAATTTACAAAACATCTTTATGGAACATGATCTTTACTTAATATCCTAATGATTTATGGCATAAAATAAAAATTGATAATTTTGACCCATACAATGTATTTTGGGCTATTGCTACAAATATACCTGTGCTGCTTATGACTGCTTTTGTGCTCCAGGGTCACGTATTATACATATAATATATATAAGACACAAAACAAATAGGAATATTATTTAAATGAATCAATGAATCATTTGATCCAATCTTTTGATCGAGTACCTTGAATACATTTCCTGAATGAACTGATTAGTTGAAAGAAACATTTCTTATTATCGTCAGTGTCAATTTTGATCAATTTAATGCAATCTTGCTGAATATATTTTTTTATTATTATTAATATATTTTTTTAAAGAAACAATGTTTATGACATGCTGCTATTCCTGTTTAAGTCCTTGTGTTTCTGGCAGATAAACTATTGAATTTACTGCAAAAATAAACTGAAAACATATTTTCTTCTTTAACTTAGTTAGCTACCTTTTATTAGTAGCAGCCACATAAAACAAAAACATCATGCATTGACTCACCAGAGTTCATCCACGACTCTCACCAGCACGAAGAAGGTGTTTTTACTGACGCGCTTCCTGAAGGTGTCTGGACCGTGACAGAACCGAGTATATGTGCGGCGGAGTTAAGAAAACTGACTGCTACTAACAGATCCAAATAAAGCACACAGTAGAGAAAGGATATCTGTAGTGTAGTTTTTTAATGAGGGCTTCAGGTGCTATGAAGGTTCTGTAGGTGGTGAGAAAAGCCTCGCAGTACAACACCAAATCTACAACACAAACAGACCAATATGATTAATATGCACTCAAGATATCAGCAAACCTCCATCACACAAACCCTGCAGGAATCAATCAGTCTAACAGACACGCTAAAGGAAAACTATAACAGACAAATACTGACTGAGCGAGCTTCATATGAAGAAAGCGTGTGAATTACCTTTGCGGTCTGTTTCTGTAGCGTGAACTAACAGTATATCACCAGAGCCGGCTCTCACATCAGGACCATCATCATTCTATCAGAGAGAGAGAGAAATATTACTGCAGGCAACTGAAGTCCGGCTCAGCTTGGCTCCGGCTGCCCATCGCAGCACTGCACCAGCTGACGTCTGTGTGTGTGTGTGAGAGTGTGTGAGAGAGTGTGTGTGTCTGTGTGTGTGTGTGTGTGTGTGTCTGAGAGAGTGTGTGTGTGTGTGTGTGTGTGTGAGAGAGAGAGAGAGTGTGTGTGTGTGTGTGTGTGAGAGAGAGAGAGAGAGAGAGAGTGTGTGTGTGTGTGTGTGTGTGTGTGTGTGTGTGTGTGTGTGTGTGAGAGAGAGAGAGTGTGTGTGTGTGTGTGTGTGTGTGTGTGAGAGAGTGTGTGTGTGTGTGTGTGTGTGTGTGTGTGTGTGTGTGTGTGTGTGTGTGTGTGTGTGTGTGTGTGTGTGTGTGTGTGTGTGTGTGTGTGTGTGTGAGTGTGTGTGTGAGTGTGAGAGAGTGTGTGTGTGTGTGTGTGTGTGTGTGTGTGTGTGTGTGTGTGTGTGTGTGTGTGTGTGTGTGTGTGTGTGTGTGTGTGTGTGTGTTTTAGACTTGCATCAACCGCTACAGAATTACTCTCGAAACACTGGAGGAAACAGACAAAAGCTCTGACCTTGTCAAATACATCAAATACCCACATGCAACAGATTTCCAACATAACTCTGTTAGCTTAATTCCTCTTTCTTTACACATAATACAGCATACGTTTAACTCTGATTAATATTTCATGTCAATCTATTTATTTATCTGATAAGCCGTTAATAATGAACATGCCGTGCAGAATTAACCCTACAGTGATTTTATTTTGCAGTTATGATTGGCTGACTGTACATCGCATACATAATTATGATAATTTGATTATACATTTACATACTATTTGTGCCTCTACAGTTTTGTCATCTGTAAAGTACGTATTAATTCAGTTCTAAACCATTTTTGTTTAAGCAATGAATTATCAGTAGTTTGTGTTTACTAGATAACGAGTTTTCACATTTGATTGATGATGCACAATAAGACCAATTTCTACATGATGAAATAGTTTATATCTATATATAAACATTTTTTTTTTACATTTCCATGACTGAAGATTTTAATAATTTTCAAAACTTTTCCCGAACATGACATTTTTTTAATATGATCATTTAAATACATGCACAACATGCATGGTATACTATTTCAATATAAATAAATAAATGGATAAAAAACTTAAAAATGCATGATAAAATCCACTACAAATGCATAAATACACAATTAAATCCATGCATAAATGGATAAATAAATGCATAAACAACTACATAAATGCATGCATAAAGGGTAAATTATTCCATGCACAAATGCATAAATAAATAAATGCATAAATGCAGGCAAAAGTGGACAAATAAATGCATAAACAACAGCATGAATAAATAAATACAAATAACTAATCAAATCGATGTTAATATTCCCAGGTTTATCATGACTGTGTTCATCCTGGCTTTTGGTTTGAGCTGTTTAATGAACACCTTATACAGCTTTAAACCGTGTTATTACCTGTGCTTTGAGTGTGATGCGGTTCATAATGTCATTATGATCAATGAGGGACAGTTCATCAACACCATCGATCTGATCATGACTGGGTTCCTTCGGCCTGTGAGCGAGAGATAATATCACACATATTCACATATCTGTGACCGGTCCATATGACAGCAAACACACACGTACAAAGACTGGAGTTCATACCTGTCCTTAGACAAAGCTTCCTTGCTATTGGAGGGGGGTATGTGAGGGGTGTGGTCCTGAAGCACATCGTCACATGACGAGGGGTCCTGAAGAATTCAATCTAATGTATTAATGAACTCCAAACACATGCACACACAGCTTAATACACTCCAACGCATACTTACAGTGCAGTGTGTGTTTTCTCCATTAGCCTGTGTGGAGGAGTACAGGTTCACATACTCTCCCTCGCCACCTTCATCCACGCTTTCACTCTAGAGCAACAACAACAGAGACAAACGCCACAGATCACTCAGCACATATTCACCATCAAACACACCATGTGACTATAGGCAGAACGTCAATTCTGTGCTAAATAATTGAAGGAAATTATTCCATGCAAAGATGATGCACAACAATAAGTTGTCACAGATGATTGCTAGGGATTTATGGGCAGTTGATTTTGATATTCTGGTCTATACTTATGACCCAGAACCAGGGTTATTATTGTTAATTAAAACCATAAAAAGTCATTATTATTGATAAGAAAAATACAATTAAGGATGCATAAATAAACGAATAAATAAAATAATTACTAAAATAATCTGAAAAAAAAAAAAAAATATATATATATGGAAATATTTAATCGAAACTAAAAACAATTACTGCAAATTTAACTAAAAAAATAAAAATAAGTACATCTAAATATAATTTAATTTCAAATATTAACAAACTACAATAGTAAGTAACACAGCCCAGGACCCCTTTTATTGTCCCACACATGAACGTTGTCTAGTTTTATTATTTTTAAAGTAACAGGACTCTTTCTCTCAGAAACTCTACACAGAGACTACATTGAGCACTAGATGGCGCTCGTTCACCTTATTTTGCACAGTTCACATTCTCAAGGACCTGCACACAATCTGACAGTCCAATGTCTTTTCAGGAACATTAGAGATAAAGTTTAAGTAATTATGCATGTGTGTCTAAGGTATCTATGCTCTTCAGACAACTGCAACTCCTTTTGAAGACTTCTTTAGTGGGACATGCTTTATTTTTAATTCTATAAAGGCAATACAGAAAGTTATGTAGAGATAATTTGATTAATTAAACATTTAGTAAATCCATATTTATAAGAGTTTTTGAGGGTGTGTTTACCGCGGAGGTAAGAAGTGAATAAGAAAGAGAAGACTCAGAAGGAAGACAGGCGGCCAGAGAAACCAGAGAGCTGGTCAAGGACCCGTTAGAGACACATCCACCATCTAGAGCTTTGCCGGCGTTGGTCAAACCAACCAGGTCGGAACTCTGCGATTGGTCGAGACAGAAGAAAAGAGAAGAAATGGGAGAGGAAAGATGGAATCAGAGGAAGTGTATGGAAAAGATCAGGAAATATGTTCTTGTTGAGTAATATACCGGGACAGTGATTTTACATTTGTAACTATAAAGAGAAAACCTGCATCAGACGACACAACACAACACTGGACAAGTCAAATCCTGGCTGAACTTCCAGATGTTGCTCAGAGAGATTACAGTCAACACCTGCAGGGACTCGCCCGGATCACCAACAACATTCCAGATCATCCCATCACACACACAGCAAACATGGTCCAACACGTTTCCCTGAGAGATCGGGAAGAGCAGCCCCAGTCTACTCCGTCTGGGACATCCCGGAATGTAAGCATTCCACAGAGACTCAGAGGAGGGAGGGAGGAAGAGAGATAGAAAGAGAAAAAACTTCCATATGGTTCCTCACACACACACACACACACACACACACACACACACACACACACACACACACACACACACACACAGAGGAGGGAGTGAGGAAGAAAGATAGAAAGAGAAAAGAAACTTTCATATGGTTCCTCACAATCTCACACACACACACACACACACACACTCCACACACACACACACACACACACACACACAGACACACACACAGACACACACACACACACACACACACACACACACAGAGAGAGAGACAGACAGACACACACAGAGGAGGGTGTGAGGAAGAAAGATAGAAAGAGAAAAAAAAATTCCATGTGGTTCCTCACAATCTCACATATACACACACACACACACACACACCAAAGTGTTGAACTTTTTCCTTAGGCAAACACACACACACACACGCTCACATAAACATCATATTGCTTCTGCTCTGACCTCTAAGGTCAGGGGTCAAGAGCACAGAACATTCCGGGACCATTCCCAGATTCCGTTACCATGACAAACTAGTCCCTAAAACTCATCACCAGGGAAAAGAACTACAAATAGCACCTAACATAACAACCAGTGTCTTTTTATTTACTATTTTAGTGTTTATTTAGCTTTTATTTTTCATTTTAATTTCAGTTTTAGTTATTTTATGTACTTTTGTAATTGTACTGTTTTTAAAATAATAAATATGTAGCTATAATAATTACATTAATATTTATTTTAAATGTAAGCACTTTAATGAAAATGTGAAATACTGGCTTGGCTCTTTGAAGACTCTCTGAAGTCCATTTTCAGTGTAGCAGTTTTTAAAAAGCCATATATAAGAATAAATATAATAAACACAATTTATAAAAAATTTAAACTGTATGTAATAAATAATAAATTTTATATAAAACTATATGTATGTGTATATATATATACACACATACACATCCATATAGTTTTATATACAATGTATTTATATATATGCCTGCTCAGGACATGCCGCACATTAGTATTTCTTCTAAGTGATCTTATCAACAGTAAAATTCTAGACAAAATATCACAGTTCATACGAGACTCATGCGGGAAGAGCTGAAAACCTCTGATAAAATCTCTCACCTTCTTCTTCATATAAACAATGACACATTCTGAATGATCTCAAGTCTAATAAAACATTTGAAAAACTCCAGAGATAACGAGATACTGTTAAATAATTCACCTCTTGTGCACAAAACCCACATGTATGTCAAAAATCTCAATTTTGACAACCTAAACCACCTCCGATGCAATGAGCAAAATCCTCAAAAAACAAAGATCTAAACATCATGACAAATGCAGCACTGGAAGTTACTGGTGAAATCAAACATTATCATAAGCGTTTTTTCATATTCGTCATCCTTTCCTATCAAAATGCTTGCTACGGATGTAAAAACGCAGAAAATCGAACCTGACCTGAAGTTTTGGAGGCAGTGTGTAAACGTGATTGACCAGACACAACATGAGGTCTTATTAATGTTTTTTTGAAAATTTAATTTGAGAATTTCAGACTCAGTGTGCAAAGTCAGTAAAATAACATATGCAGGGCATCCACGAGCACAGACCCAAACACTCGTTTTTATGCTACATGAAGATTAAACAGCATTTTGATAAGCTCTGGACTTAAACCCAGATAAACAGATAAATGAAGATTAGATAAGCTTTTAGACTTAAACTTTAATTCAGCTTCGGTTCTGGTTCCAAAAAAATCCCAAAAGGGCAAAGTGGACTCACAAACTCCATAAGTCACATCTGAACAGTGCTTTAATAACCACCCCAGAGAGACCATATGAAGAGCACGTGTGTCTCTAAAACACACAAGATGACCAGAACACACTGAAAACAGATGATATATAAGAAAACCTACAACACACATACAGGGCATTGTTCAGAAAACATGAGGAGAAACACATTTCTCTCTATATTATTTGAGATTCTTTGTAAGAATGAATTAAACAGCACAGAAATGCATTCTGCTCATGTAAAACACTTTAATTAATTGTTAAAAATTTGGATAAAAAATTTGGATTACATTTAAAAAATTGGAATATTATAACCAATAAATATCTGAAGAGAGAAGATCAAATGTTTTGTGATTGTTCACATGCATGTTACATTCCTGACTGCTCCACACTCACCACAGGTGTGGTCAAAGAGGCGTGGCCACTGAGGAAGGAGTTAGACACTGATAGGCTGAGACCAAGAGCAGGCTCCGCCTCCTCCGGAAGCCCAGCAGGAGGGAGAATTGAAAAAGAGGAAGAGGAGGATGAAGGAGGAGAAGAAGAAGTGTAGGAGGCCTAGAGCGCAAGAGAGAAACATGGACGGGAAGAAGAGACAGAGAAAAGAACAAAGGATGAAATCAGGTTAAAAAGAAAGAAAGGCAAAGTGAGTTATATCAACTCAGCAGGGAAAAAAGAAGAAAAAGATTCAAAGCAACATGAAATGTAATGCTTTTACATTCTTTTTTAAATATATTCCATTATTAACATATCATATAATTATGTATTTACATTTACTTTGTATTTTATGTTTAAAATATATTATATATATCTGTAATAACTGATGTAAATGGGGTCGATTTGGATTTCTATGTTGCCTTTAAAAAAGAAATTAACAGAAGAGAAGAAAACTAACAAAAAATATATATATTAAAATGTATTAAAAAGTATAAAACAAATTAAAAAAAATTATACGTTTTAATTATGAATAAAATATTTTTTATTTTATTATTATAAGTATTATATAACTTTCATTTTTATATGGATTTCTATCTAAAAATATTCTAGGAAAGGTATTTAAATATATATAATTTATTTATGTATTTATTTGTATAAATTTGCAGCAGCAAAGAAATGAAGAGAATGTGAATTCAAGAGAAAGATGCTGCTGTGGCCCAAATTTCCCACAGCATCTAATCGGTTACTATTCACAAAAAGCAGAAAGAAAACACAGTTAATCCGTATGTTCCAGCTGACGTGTCACGTGTTACCTAATCTAAAGAAGCTCTGTTTGACCTCTGACCCCTCGGCTCACCGATAACACGCATGCACATGATCAGAACTCACCAGCTGTCTCTGTTTGGGAGGAAGCGCTGGCGGAGGCACGGGTTCGTGGACGGAGTCCGAGCTGCTGTAGGAATCGTTGACGCCGTAAACCTCCTGAAAGCGCTTGTTCCGCCGCTGCTCGTAAATACTCTCGTTCTGAGGCGTCTGATAGAAGACGGACGGCAGCGGTTCAGAGTAATCCTCCACAAACTGCATGTACTGGAGGACTACAGAGAGAGAAAATCTATTTCACAATACTGTATGCTTGTATTTAAACCTGTGAAAATGCAGAAAAATCATAGAAACAAACTACATGAACTACAGCAACTACATGAGAAGAGAGTGTTTTAGCAGTTTGGTGCTGAGAACTGACAGTAATTCATTGAAAAATATTACATGATCTGGCAATGCATACAATCTTGACATGGGCTTAGATTTCTAATGCAAAATATAATATTTCTATATGTGGTTTTGAAATCAGTGTTTATAATGAAGTTTTATTCTCTCCTGTAATAGTATTTTTTCAGTTTATGTGCTTTATTGACATGACAAAAAGTGTACATTTTATTTCTAAATCAGCGCAAATAAAGCAAAATAAAAATAAAAGTGAAAAAATATTAAATAAATATCATTATAAAATGTATTAAATTAAATCTTTAGTTTTAAATCAAAATTTAACCAAAAACATGTATTAATAAAATATTTTTAAAATATAATATGTATGTAATGTAGAACTGTAGGGATAAACAGTTAAATGTGCAATTAAACATGCTTGATTTCTATTTATAAAACAATAACATTTTATTATCATTTACATTTGAAAACATAGAATAATACTATGTTGTATATACACTAGTCGACATTTGAAGAGGATCAAAACCTTTCATCACAGTTTTCCTAAAATCAAAATGTGTTCTTTTCTTTGGACAACTTTAATGAACTTTGATCCACTTCAAATGTTGACTGTGTGTGTGTGTGTGTGTGTGTGTGTGTGTGTGTGTCTGTGTGTGTGTGTGTGTGTGTGTGTGTGTGTCTGTGTGTGTGTCTGTGTCTGTGTCTGTGTGTGTGTGTGTGTGTGTGTGTGTCTGTGTGTGTGTGTGTGTGTGTGTGTGTGTGTGTGTGTGTGTGTGTGTGTGTGTGTGTGTGTGTCTGAGTGTGTGTGTGTGTCTGTGTGTGTGTGTGTGTGTGTCTGTGTGTCTGTGTGTGTGTGTGTGTGTGTATGTCTATGTATGTGTGTCTGTGTGTGTATATGTCTGTGTGTGTGTGTATTGTGTGTGTGTGTGTGTGTGTGTCTGTGTGTGTCTGTGTCTGTGTCTGTGTGTGTGTCTGTCTATGTGTATGTATGTCTGTGTCTGTGTGTGTCTGTCTGTGTGTGTCTGTGTGTGTCTGTGTGTGTGTCTGTGTGTGTGTCTGTGTGTGTGTGTGTGTGTGTCTTAATTGATAGACTTAATTGTAAAATATTGAATGAACTGATCAATTGATTTGGCAATACACAAAATCCTAAACGGCCCTTAAAAATAGTCTTCATTTTCTTATACAAAATATTATTTCTTATTCATTTGTTTTACGAAATATGACCCAGACATGTGTCTGGACGGTATTTCAAGTATATATATATATTCTCTTACTCTGTCTGCCCTTCTTCTCTGGCAGCGGCGGCGGGCTGTCGGTGTCGGTACAGCGCGAGAGCTCGTCTCCTCCGTTGACCTGCGGCAGCGGTGATGCCGGCGTCAGCAGCGGGAACGGCGGAGTCGGCTGCTCCTCTTCTGAAAGGTTATCATAGTGCGATGGGAGGCGCTCGTAAAGAGGGTACGCCGATATGATCGGTGCCGACTGCCGCTTCTTCTGCGGGAGGGCGGGGGGAAGCACGCTATTGGTCTGTCCAGGTGTGAGGGGCGGGGTCCAGTACTCCAGGGAAGCCTGATTGGTGACGGGAGCACTGAAACGCGGGTGGGCGGGGCTTAACGACTGGGACTCCCCGTGGCATTCTGGGAGAGGGCTCAGACTGCTGCCAGTGCCCGTCGGAAAGGGTAAAGGCTCGGATACGGATAGATCCTGATGCAGGAAGTCGTAATCGGCATCGTATCCCTCTATAGACAAACAAAGAGAGGATCATATCCTGGGAAGTGTTCAAAAACCTTCAACTTTATTCGTAATAGTGTCTGCATACCTAGAGTTTCACAGCTAGTGTTGCGAGAGCACTGGCCGCTGTCTCGCTCCACTGACGAGAGCTGCTCGTCGGACTTGCTGAGTTTTCCCAAACTGTTACAGGGAGAGAGACGAGGCGAATCCCCGCCGTATGACTGGCTCCCGCCGGAGAAACGCCTCTGGAGGAGATCCACGTCAAACTCCTGCTGCTTTAAACACAGATCATGGGACAAGAACTCAGTTACCAAAAAAACTAGGTTGAGACACATCCATTGTTTTAAAATCATTTTCTCAATGTACACTGTACTGGCATGCAAAACTAATTAATAAAGTTTTGAATATGTTCCTGTGGCTCAGTGGTAGCAGCATTGCGTTAGCAGTGCAAAGGTTGTGGGTTCGATTCGGAGAACATACATACTGACAAAATATGTAAGTCGCTTTGGATAAAAGCGTCTGCTAAATGCAAATGTAAATGTAAAATGTAAATATGATTTTATTATTATATAAGGTTTTGAATTTTGCATGTCTTTATGATGAAGTTTAATGTTCAATTATTTCACATCTTTTTCAAAAATGAAATAAAAAGCAGTTAAAAAAAAAATTCAAAACAATTATTTGATTTTGTGGTAGTATTACTTTTAATAACTTGTTTTTTGTAATGAATGATGTCATATGAAATGTGGTCCTGAATGCTGATTGGTCAAAGCAGTCATGCTAAAATACATGACATAAAAATATCTATATTTTACTGCACAGCGCCACAACTACTGAACCTGCTAAGCAACAGTTTGGCCAGCTAAGATAAGACCAGCTAAGACCAGCAAAACAATATTTTTTAGCAGGATAAAAACAGTTTTTGTGTGTGTCCTTAGTATTTCTAAGTTACAGAGTTAACTCTGTTATTTATATTAATATTTTATTTATTAATATTTAGAATTCCTTTTATTTTAAAGTGAAATAAGTAAAGTAATTTTGTTAACTGTTTAATTTGTTTGTTTAATTTCACATTTACTTTAATTTAAGCATCTCGTCTAATCTAATATTTATATATTGTTTTATTTTAGCTTGATTTCAACTAACAAAAATGGATTTAGTTTTTAATTCAACACCATTCAATATTACACACTTCACTTTCAAGTTAAGAAATCAGCATTACTCTTATTGTTGTGGCTGAAAAATAATCAATAATCAAGATTAGGCACGGTGCCATCTCAGAGAGGTCGAAGGTCAAGGGTCATGCTCAGGTGCTGTACCTGTCTCAGAGCTCCAGGAGGCAGGTTTAGATCACATTGGGACTCGACTCATCGGCGCTACCACGGCAATACGTGTGGGGGAGGAGGCCGACTGTCGCTTCTTGGGAGGCAGAGCGGGCGGGCTACGGCACAGTATGCAGAAATATGCAAATGAGCTCACAAGTATGAAACAAACAATGTAACAAGGCCAAACGAAATGAGCACAGACAGTCCACACACACAGTTAGTGAGGGTCTAGCCTAGAATTTAATTGGACACACACACACACACACACACACACACACACACACAAAAGTAGCACAGCGGTGGAATGAGTTCAGATCTTGGGTTTCCCTGACAATTCGTTACACTTCAATGAAGCTCTAGCGGGTAACCATGGAAACATTAGAATAAACTAATCATAGAAGTCCCAGTGGGAGGATGAGAGCGGGATGCAGCGCTAGTCAACAATCCTCACGGAATGCGCACAGGATTCCATTTGGAATTTTTGGAATAGTTTGAAAAAAATACGTAAAGGATCCAAATGAGAATCAATTAGAATCTTCAAAAGATTGAATTAAATACAACTGAATAAACAGAAATTTGAACAGGAGTTCAAGGATGCTGTCAGACTACTGTACATTTACAATCTGTCATCATTTACCCTCAAGTTGTTCCAAACCTGTATGAGTTTTTTCTTTGAGCACAAAAGATGATATTTTGAAAAATTGATGTTGATGGTAGCCATTGACTTCTATTGTATCCCCCCTCCCTCCACTGTGGAAGTCAATGGCTACCGTAAACTGTTTGGTTAACAACATTCTTTAAAAATATCTTCTTTGTGCTCAGCCAAAGAAAGAAACTTTTACAGGTTTGAGGGCCAGTAAATGATAACATTTTAATTTTGGGGGAGCTAACATTTTAATGGGTTTATTTTACAGTATTTGAAAAATCATGAAAATGATCTTTTGATGTACTAAAGGAGAAATTTGATCCCTTTGAGAATTATGATATTCCTATTGGGAGGACTAAACTAAAACCATAAAACATTTGATTACTTGGAAAATTAAAAATGATCAAAATAAATACATAATTTCAGCCAGTTACCAAGGTAAAATGTATCATCTTCATTTAATTATACTAAAATAACTCAAATTGACATTGAAAGAAATTAATCAAATCTATACAAAACTATATACACTAAAAATGACAGAAACACAACAAAATTACTAAATTTTTTGTAAAATTAACATTAAAAAAATTAAATAAAAAAAATGCTGATTAAAAATAATAATATTTTCAATGATACTAAAATAAATAATTTTTAACTGCTAGTAAATGTTATAAAACACTACAAAGAAATGGCAAGAAACATGTTGAATTAAACATGAAATTTAGAAAAGTAAAAACACTGAAATATTATTTTCGGTGAAAAATAAAATATTACAACTTTTTACACTTATTTTCAGTGTGTGTTGTAAAATATGCCTATTAGGATCCTGCAAATGATTACAGAAATTCCATTCGCATTCTTTTAGGATTTACAGACTAGTCCTCATTGGTCAGCCATGCAAATTCACTGCAATCAGGCTTTCCAACGATTGGCCGTCACTCGGCAACGTGCAATCCAATTGGACGCACACTGCCACACAAGCACATGCAGCTAAGTGCCGCCGTCCAATCAAGGAGGCCGAGGGGTGTAACGGTGTTGTGTCAAAATGCACACAGACGACACCATTGGCTAACGTACGTTTCCATCGCCGTGGCCCTCCGCTGCCCTGGCAACAGGATCGGAGCACAACTGCATCCTGTTCCTGGCCCGGGACAACAAACGATCACAGAGTACAGAGAAAGAGGATGAACAAACGATTCCAGAAAAATAACGCACAAAAATGGAGGAAAAATGAAATTAAAAGACAAAGAAGATTGAGAGAAAACAGATACAGTGGTTGAAAGAATAACATGGTATATAACAAGCTAAACAGACATTAATTAGAGCTGATGATATATTTAATTTTACGCAAATGGAAATGAGGCTGTGAGGGATGGAAGTACAGTTAATTCAATATCTTAAGTTGTGAGTTTAATAATGGCTGTTTCTGATGCAAAAATGATGCAAAAATGAGTGCAGGTGGCTGATGGCCGATATAACACCATTATATACTCAAATATTAGAGACACACTGATAATAGCTTGACAATTTTACAGATATTTACAGTATTCCACTGTAATATTGGGCTTTCTACTAAAATTCGATACACTGAGAAACCATTGTGAAAACAAACAGCCGTGAATAAACTGCTAATAAAAGGGGTTCAATTACTTGTTTGCTGACGGTGCACAATATTATTATTGTAAAGTAGGCTGTTCTACTTCAGAGGTTATTGATAATACATTTTTTCATAAATGCAGACAAAAATAATTAAAAAACAGCTTCGCATATAGATAGTTCGACATTAAAAAGACTTTAAAATAACTTTGCATGGCTATAATTATTCATTATTATGAACATTAAAAAATTCAATAAATCATTTGATTTAACAATGAAAAATAAAATGTACATTCAATTTGTTGATTAAATTAATATTTGTCATAATATTAACTGAATTGTCATGTATTGATATTTAAAATTTAAATCTGAAAAAAAATCCCTAAATTGAAGTCGATTTATTGGTGCGTGATTAATAGAAAATTTACATTTAAACAAATTTATATTTCAAAAACACAAAAATGATGAGAATTAAAAGTGACCTGCAGAAGTGTGAGATTTTGAATAAATGACAGCTCTGAACTATAGCAAGTTTTCACTGATGTCCAATTAAATATGCGATGTACTCATACTTGCGTAGATAGCTAACATGATTTCATACTCCCCACACACACACACTCTCATCATCAGATGGTAAAAATCAACTCACACCCATCCATATGTGAACTTTGCAGAATGTGTATGATGCAATATTACTACTACGTGTCTCTAATCACAGACAAAAAGTAAACGGAAAACAAACTTCTGCTTCGGAAGATAAGCATCACCGAGAGAGGATGCGGTTACATGAATGTGTGTGTGTGTGTGTGTGTGTGTGTGTGTGTCGGATGTGTTCTCATTCATTCAAATATATTTAGATACTTGCTTGTGGAAAAAAGCAGGTTTAAGAATGAACCTGACTCATCTGTGGGAAATTACCATCACTAAAGATACTACATACTGCCTAGTACATGCTAATATACTTCCTCAGTATACACTACAGCACACACTAAAGTACACTTGATGTTCACCCCATCAATACATCCTACACACTACACATGTTTACCTTAATCTGTCAGCTGTAAAGGAAACAGTGAGGTGTTAAATGAATTGGGACACAACCAATATGAAGGTCTGTTTGGAATGGCATACTAAACTAACATTCAATATGTATTTCTGTGTGCATGGAATTCTTCAATGAGCTCCTACATTTACTAGAACGCAATCCCACAATGCATCAAGCTCAATCTTTTGATTTCAAATGTGCAAAATCAGTGGCGGCTGGTGCTAAAAAAATTTGGGGGGGCAAACAAACTGAAAGTACGGGCGATCTGGTCCAAGCTCCTTGATCCTTTTATTTTCTTCATCCGAATGCCTTGTGAAGGGTATTTTTGTAAAGATAAAACCGAATTTTCTTTCATCTGGAGATATTGCGCTTGCTTCCGCATTAATTAGTGCCTGTCTGTCAACTGACGAGCTGCTGCTGAGTGGAACGAGATTCGTTGAGAACGGTCCAATCACATGAGGCCAAACATATAAAAACAATATTGATTCGCTCTAACAACAAAAGTGGGAGGAGCCTGCGCCCCAAGGACAATTTGAAACAAGCCAATTAGAGCTTAGCCTCAAATCACATGCTTTTGAAAAGTTTGTGTACCTAAACACACACTCATTATTCCGGCGCCCCGCACAAAAATATGAAAGAAATATAGTTTAGATTTTTAGATTTTCAATAAATGATAATATAACTAACAGTAGAATACTATGACTAAATGATTTTATTTAGTTAATATTTGCGATATATTTTTTACTTATTCTTAACATGTTAAAGGGGCTAACTTGAAGGTGCCGCCCAGCCGCCACTGTGGAAAATAAACCCAAAAATAGTATTGACTTTTTTTAAGCAATCAGTTTCTTTTTTAGTTTTCTGACACAACAACTTTCATCTTTCTTAAGCCACGCCCCCTCACCTGTGCTCTGCCAGTTTAACTCCAGGTAGAGGAGGTTTGGGCGGAGCAACCTCTTCCTCTGACATGTCAGTCAAGCTGTCAGTGGGCGTGACAATGGGCGTGGTCTTACTCAGGATCGCCTTCTCTCGTTCAGTTAGAGGATTTTCACACACACTGAGATAGAGAGTCAAACATTATTATCTGTCACCATGCAAAATAGGTAAATTCATATCGGCTTTTATGACTGTACCTCTCCGTTTTGGCCACAGGAAGCGCTGGTTTGCTGGGGGACGTCGGGGACGGTTGCTCCTGTTTCTCTATAGTGAGTTTCACCAGCTCCTGTTACAAACACACACCCCTGAGTTATAAATATGCCTGTGTTGTTTTAACCTTGTCACAAATGCACTTCTCATCCCCTCACCTTCACACCATCCAGCACAGCTTTGATCACCGTGGTGACGGTTGCCACAGTGTCCTTGTCGTCGAGGTCGATGCCCTCCAGCATCACCTGGTCGGACCAGCGAATGAGATTCGCCAAACTCTGATAGACGCGGTTATGACAGGAGGACACTGCCGAGCTGCGGTTAGAGAGATGGATTTTAATATAAAAGGGCTGCATGCAAAGAAAACCATGATATTTCCATCGAAATACCATGTTAATATTGTTTTGTAGTGCAATGCTGGTACACTCACCTGTGCTGTATCCGAGCCTCTACTTGCATTAAAGGCAATATGGCCTCCAATACTTTACTAGCCGAACCAGGAAGCATCTGCAAAACTTTCGCATCGATGCTCATCTTGTCCACAATCGTCTTAAAGTAACGTAGAGCACTCACCACCTCCTTCTCCTGTTCCTCCAACCGACTCACCTTCTGTTGAGAGACAGAGTGGAAAGCTGATTTTGAGGTGATAGAGTAGCAATAGACTTCATGTAGAGTTTAAACAGAGCAGTCATAGTGTTCAAATACAGCTAAGAAGCTGTGAATTTAAACTTTACAGATAGAGCGGCAACAGAGCTACTTTACAACTTAAAGTACAGTTAATGTTTGCTGATAGAGCGGCACTAGAGTTACTGTAGAGTTAAGTGGTTATATAATTAATTTGTACTAATGCAGAGTGGCAGTAAGGTTACAGTGGAGTACTAAGGATGTACAGTTGATGTTTACAGTGATAGAGTTATAAGATAGAGCAGCGGTAACTTTACAGAGACAGAGCTTCAGTAGAGCTAATGTAGAATGTATAACTTAACCCTTTACGATTCCTGTAAAATTTGCCTAAAACGCCTAAAAAAGGCATACCCAAAGTAAATTGCATGCTGTTCTTGGGCCATTTGGATGATATGCATGGTGTTGGTCTCCTTTGAAAGGTGACACTCTGAGGTTTGTTTCTCAACAGTCAGAATCACTGTAAGTCTTACTGATATTGAGTAATAGCACTTTGAATACACTAAAAAAAAGAAAAAAACAATTCCGCCTGCATTTTTGTTGTAAATAGAAACCTGCAGATGACTATAGCTGGGAGGTATGAACTGGAAAATACATTGGGATCACAGAATGAAGCCTTACCAAGCCAAATTTACCATTTGATAAACAATAATTAGAAAATTAGTGTTTTACACATGTTTATCTAATTTTATGTCTAGGCGCTTTCTAAAAAAGTACACTTGGGAGACTCCAAGCGACCCTTTGTAACCAACGACACATACAATGCTGTAATTCTTGAATGCTTTAATGTACAGTCATCATTTTGGGCTCTAATGAAAGGTTACACTTAGAGCTATTCAGTTTCTCCTCCAGATTCACTGTCAATAATTACTGACACATAGTAACTGAAGCATAAACACATTATAGTGACATTTATTTATAGAATCCAAAATGTGTACACTTTTAAAATTACATATATGTTTATAATTTAAATACATTTTTATTCCTATATTTCTATTTCTGTACATAGTACATTATTATTATTATTTTTGTTTTATTATATTGGTGTTATATTGCATCCCTACTGTGTTATTCCTATGTATGTCTGTACTATCATGCATGTCTTCATTATCTCAACAAAAATCTGATAAAGACACTGATTGCACATGCTGTGTTTATTATATCTTAAAATGTTTACATAGTTGAAATCACAAGAATCTCAGCTTTCCATGGATATATGACATGTTCAACTTTTAGTTTTTTGAGTTTTTGTGTCTGACGACTTTACCCTGTCACCACTAGGCGTCCCGCCGGCGGTACGCTGGATTTTTAAAGGGTTTTTAACAGACAGTTGCAAAAGGGTATAGAGTTAATGTGTACAGATGTAGAGTAGCAGGGGTACTGTAGAGTTTTGAGGGTGGAAAGTTCATGTTTAATGCGATAGAGAAGCAGTAGAGTTACTATAGAGTTTGAAGTGTGGAGAAAGTATATTTATTAATGTAGAGTTACAGTAGAACTCAAAGGGAGTGGATAGAGTTGCTCTACCTTGTTGACAGGTTTCTCTGGAGTCGTCACCGCAGGCTCTGGCTGGAGCTGTTTGCTTTTCTTAGATGGAGTTCGTTTAATCTTCGGAGAATGAAATTTCATTAATTTCATTGTGAACGAGGAGAGGTGAGACTTCTGGGATTCTGGAAAACAACAACAAAACAAACAAAGGATAAGTTCACAAAACAAGCACACAAAAGGATTAAAAGACACTGATGCTTTTCATCAAAAAGTCTTTTGTCTGTCACAGACAATTCAGTTAATTTATTCTGGCTTCATCTCTGACAAACTCCCAGCAGTGTTCAGTTATCAGAGAGATGACAGATATTGATAGGGTGGGATATTTACAACCTGCAATCAATGCAAGATCAGAGTCATTTTATATCATCAACACAATTAAACTACACAAATAAACATACACAAGCCTTGCTGGCGATAAACATCTCCAAACAAACGTTCTCCCACAGGCATTTACATAAACTCGAATCCCCGTCTGTGGGGTTTTATCATAATTGGAATTTTATGGGCCATAATTATAGAGAGAAAGAGAGAGAGACACTGCACACATAAGCAGCGGTTGTATTTCTGAATTTATCTCCCTGTTCAAAGAAAGATCTGCTGTTAAAAATACTCTCACATGAGATGCACAATTCCCATTCACCCACTGACACAAACTAAGCAGCACAGCTCATTCAGAAATCATTATGAATATGACATCACAGCCCACATGCCCAGATTTACACAACAATCACGCAGTATTTAGGACCTTCAGCCCATTGTGATAAACAACAGTGTGAAGTATGGCACTTTGTAGTGTTCATCTAATCATAATAATGGTCGGGATCTTAAAGGTACAGCAGCAAAACACTGTTTAAAGAGTGTAATTCCTTGCATTAACAAACAAAAGAGTCAAAGAGGGTAGAATATGGTTTAAAAAATATATATTTATAACTTTTTTTGGTGCAAGAAACCTAGACTAACATTCCCAAAATTAAAGAAGATTATATTTAAAAATACTGTGAGTTTAAGTGTGTTAGTACGGAGACCCTGTTATCATACAAACTTTCTAAAACCGCATGCATGCACATTTGACCTCTTGACACTAAAAAAACACTAGACACAACAGTGCGTGTGATTCTGGGGGGGCAGAAACGCAGGAAATTACATGTCATGTGTGTGTTTTAGTGTGTATATTGACAGCCATTGTTGCAGAAAAGGGCTCTGCCTTTCCGTTCGGAGCGTGCTCAGAACAATGCCTTCTGGGTAAAACTGAAAAATCGTATTGTAATTAACATGGGTGGAGCCATTAGGCTGTAAAACACACACATACAACTCTTAATTACACTCGCACACACACACACACAGACATACAGACAGACACAGACACAGACACAGACAGACACACACACACACACACACACACAGACACAGACACAGACACACACACACTCACAGACACAGACACACACAGACACACACACACACACACACACACACACACACACACACACACACACACACACACACACACACACACACACACACAGTGGCCTGTAGACTGAAAGGAAAAGCAGTGGAGCGTGGGTAATGTAGTATTTTAACAGTAACCACCACTAAAATCCATACTACAGATCCATATTACACACCAGCATCTCTACAATACAATACTGAGCGTGTAAGCGGGTGTGTCACACAAAGATAATGTAGTTATGACTCAGACCTATTATTGTGCAATTAAAAGGATGATTTTACATGCAGTGATGACTAACAATCACTATCATTATAGTATCATTCATACACTATAACGTTTTTTTTAACATTATGAATGAATTTTTTTAAGTATCCATTGTCATTTAAAATATAAGTTTTAGTAATTTTGTTGCTTTTTTTTTTTATAAATGTGTATACAATTTTTTTTTTTTTTTTTTTTTTCCATTTCAGCTTAAACTAAATAAAATAAGAAATTATTTTGTGGCATCTAGCTGAAATAAAATAAACTTATGTTCATTTTTTTTACCACAGTTAACATTCCAAGAAACAATTTTCATGGTTTTAGTTTTCGACAATAACCTTACAAGCAACCAACAGAATCCACAGAATATCTTTCATCTTTCATATACTACAATACATTTACATTTGGCAAACGCTTTCTACAAAACGCTCTACATTGCAAACAATAACCCGAACCAGTTTCTAAACTCTCAATGGTTTAGTAGATTAAAACTAGAAATAATGTGATTAGATTTGGAAAGATGCAAAAATGGCGGAAGGCCTCATTGAAATGCATTATGGGTAACCCTGATGCTGTGCTTTAAGTCTAAGTAAGGGACTGTCCATTAAATTCCACTAAATGCAGAGTATTTCAACAGACAGGCTAAAGAACTGCTCTGAAAGTTCAACTATAGCACACTTCGCTCGCTCATTCCGCCTGAGGT
>CM050433.1:2848101-2853101 GCA_027564155.1 Gymnocypris eckloni scoliostomus | reverse complement strand
ATAACAGATATATTTATGTAAAAATGAAACAAAATATTCTGGTCTGAACTTATATCAAATCAAATAAAATATATATCTATAAAATAGTAAGTGATGATCATACTAAGTTTTTATTATATTTTAAATGATTAAAAGGTCTTGCTGGGAAATGGGTAAACCCTAGTGGTTTAAGGATAACGTCAACGATTTCAAATGAACACAATTGACAATTATTTAGTTTTATGTGACTTTTAATGTCATCCTGATAGGATTTTTTACTATTACACAAATATTTTTTTTTCTGTAAATCCAGGTAAAATATATGATAAAAAATAAAATCAAACAGGCACTTTCTAATACGAAAAAAAGCTGTATCAGCCTAAACTTTCTTTTGTTTTGATGCTTTCATCTCTGACCCGTTCATTTACTTAAAAATCATCCCAAAATCTAAATGAACTCAAGTTTCTTGTCTTATTGTGAACAATTCATTAAACATTATTTCAAATAAACACATTTTCGCAATGTTTTATCCAAAAGCTCAACCAGACAAATGCATTTTTCTGATGACATCATCAAGTCCAGCTCTTTTTAACCCCTCCCCCTCAACCACCTGACTTTGTACTGCATTAATTCTGCAATGCCTCTAGGGCTGCACAATAAATCGCATGTGACTGTCGTGTAAAGCCGGTTCTGTGATTAGTAGTAATGGAGCGGCATTTAATACAAGCTACGCATTATCGCGTTTATAATCGAATGCGAGTCATCCGCGATACTGAACGTGATATTGCGTAGCTTGTCAGTGATCTACGGCTCTGTGTATTAAATGCCGCTCCATCTGAAAGCAGGTGATGGAGATTTACTACTAATCACAGATCCGGCTTTACTGACGAGATGCGCATGACACGTGCATGCGGTTTATCATGCAGCCTAAAAGCCACGCCCACTTTTCATAATCCAGTCAAAGGATCAAATGAAGTGCTTATATTTTTTTCTGTTTCACTCGCAATCACACTAGATTACAGATATAAAACCTGTTACTAATGGAATTACAGATAATCATATTTTACAAGGGAATTAATGAATTATTAAACGTTATCATATCAGTCAAATGCAAGTCATTTTCTTATTTATTTTTATACATTTGATTCATATTTTCACTCCTAGTGGAGAGCTCTATTTCAGCATGACACGTCTAAAAGGCCTGGCACACTGAACTACAGGTTAAAACGATCATTTCTATTCTCTTAATCAGACCGGATGCTTTGATAGCACAATATGAACCCAGATGTTTGGCTTGAGTTACACAGAACCCAAGGTTTAATACGACCCGAGGTTCTGTCATCAGCAGTTCTCAATGTCCTATTTTGGACTTCCAGGCCTTGAATAGATGCTGGCACAACAAAGGCCAAACACTCAAGAGCATGTTTCAATGAGAGAGAAAGTTAAATACAATGTTTCAGATACAGGTATCAGAACTATTTGTCTGCAAAAACATTTTCCTCTTTAGAGAAACTCAATCCACTAAATGCCCTGAATCCTAAATAACCCGCACGGATCAGTCCAAACGACCACCTCATTCATCTCCTGCACAACCTGCAAGACTTTCTCTGCACGGCTGTTTCTGGACGCTGATCTCAGGGTTGGATCCACCCAGAGTTTGACTGGATGAAATGAGCACTTAGACAAAAGCCACACAGCTGGGACGGGAAGGAATGTCCTGGGATTTCACATCAGAAGCGTCTGTATTCCCAGAAATACTCTCTTTGCTGGAGACGAACGAGCTTGCACATTTTCTTAAAGAGAGCGATTCATGTATTAACAAAATGATAACAGTACATAAATAATCATTCTGTGATCTATACCACAATATATTAAAATATCATAGCATTACAGTCCGATACATAAACTCCAAAACAACCAAATCCAGATGTTTAAGAAGAATATAAACATCCAAGTTTAAAGATAAGCAAACTGACTTCCAAAACAGAGCCTGAACAATGGAAACCAACATCAAATGGACAGAAATATGACAACATTTGTATCCTTCAAAGTCCAAATTCCAACTTCACAATAAAAGTGTTACATCTACATTTGTTACATCAGGAAACAAAGTCCTAATGCTCCACATAAACTCTACAATGACCCTGGTTCAACTCAAATCTTTCCTGTATGTGATTTCAGCCCATCCGTTCTCACCTGTATCTGCTTCTCCTGTATCAAAATAGTCCGTCTCCTCAAGAAGAGGTTGGGTTCTCCGACTGCTGTTCCCCATGAAGAACCTGGACAAGTTCTGGTTACTGAACTTAAGAACTGATTTAGACTTTCTTCAGTCGTGTTCACCTCAAACAGGGATTTTTGGAGGTGATATTGGACATTTCCTTCAAGCCCCAAGACATCAGTCTGCTGTCCATCCACATCCAGGATCACTGGTGGAAGTCAGAAATAAGCATCCAGGATCAGAGACAACACTCAGAGTTCGTGACAAGTCACTCTCAGTCGAATCCCATGACCCAGCCTGACTCAGACATCAATCTAAAAATAAACTCAAATAGAACTGCAGAGACGTTTGTCGTCTCAGAGATCCGTGTGTGCCGGAAGATGTCGTGAACTATGGAGCAATGATGGTCTAGATCTGCAGATGAACAACTGCCTGACATGTGAGAGACGATCGATAAAGCCTACGGCATGGAAAACAGTGCAAACGGAGTTTCACCGATCTGGAAAAAGACAACGGAAAACCGGTCGATACATTTTAAACCTCCATTACAGGAGGAAAAAAGCAGCAGACATCAGATAATAGAGCTCGAATCAGAGCGGAGTGCTTGAAATTCTCAATCTCACATCTATCCGTTCCGTACTTTATTCCCACAAAGCCCTGTACATCCTGCTTCTCTCAAACACACACACACACACACACACACACACACACACACACACACACACACACACACACACACACACACACACACACACACACACACACACACTCACACACACACACACACACACACACACACACACGGCGCAAGCACCATCTAATTACTGAAGCTCAGGATAGTAAGAGCATGTTTTTCATTCTACTAATCTACTGCACTCATTTCTCTAAAACCCCAAATTACAGTTTTGGGATGAAAAACAAGAGTCCAGAGACGACTTAAAATAATTCTGCACTTATTCTGGCCAATCCAAAACGTTTCCAACAACCAATCAGAATGTAGTACACTCAGACGAAACCAATCAGGAATTAAAAGCTACAGCCAAATAAAGCCCATCAAGTTAGCAGATTCATTTCAAACCAATTTTATTTTAGATCAGCATGAGTGAAGATTGCACAATCATATTGTTTTACTTTACTATAAAACCCATTAGAAGAAGACTTTGGGGAACGTGATATCACTGAAACGACTGTGTGGCGAAATGTTCTTGTAAGTGAAGATGTACAAAATTAACTAACTCAAATTAACAATTCCATTTAATGGACTTAGACCAATTCACGAGTCGATTTAGACTGATTTACAAAACCACTCAAACTGTTTCACAAATCAGAAAGAATCACAATGACAACCACTTAAATATTCACATTAAAACTTGACAGAGCAATTTGATTGAATATTTTTCAAAGTTGTAAATAAATCACAGGTTAAGAAAATAGCCTAGAATCTTAGAAGTAGACTCTACTTGCCATATCTTTGTCATTGTTTGTGAAATAGCAATTTCTGATTGAAAATGGTTTTCCAGTGTAGACTGACTTTCAAAATGTAGCTTAAACCCCCCCCCCCACAAAAAAAACACATTGCAATAATCACGCAATTAATGCACAATAAAATGCAAACAAATGTGTATTGTCAAGTGTGTTGCTAATACATTTTATTTTACATTGCAAAATGTAGCTCAAATTTATTTTGCCAACAAAATCATTATAAATACATAATATATATACTCATTTGAGTATTTATTAATACTTATTTAAATTTATGTATTTACATTTATTTGAGTATATATTTAGGCCTATTGTGTGTTTTCTGAAAATCGCTTTGTAAAATAAAATGACAATTTTATATTGTTAAAAGTAGCTCAATTTTATTTTGCCAAAAAAATTATCATGGATAAATACGCACGCACGCACGCACGCACACACGCACGCCACACACACACACACACGCACGCCACACACACACACACACGCACGCCACACACACGCCACACACACACACACACACACACACAATTTCTCGTCCTGCCAAGACATGCACTAGTCTTAATCTGTCGTGTCTGAGTTTCTCAGTACTATGTTATTTCTCAGTTTACTGCTAGACTGTGTTTAAGACACAAGCATGTACATGTGAGCATTCACACACACACTCTGTTGTCTGGGATTTACATAGCAATGCAACTATTCATAAACACCCCCCCAACCAAATGCATTACACATCCATGCGCACTTATAAATAATTGTGTTGTCAGGGATTTGCATAGCGATGCAACAACTCAGAAATACATCCAAAACACGACACATTATTACAGCGGAGTTATTTTGAGAATATCTCAACCACATGAAAACACACAGACAACTCCTCAGAACTGCTCATATTTACTGAGCACCTTACAACCACAACATGATTTCTGCAGAACACTTATGTGAAGTATTGAAGAAATGGTTTCTTTCAAAAAAAGGAGAATCATGATGTTCTGAATCTTACATGGATCATAAAGGGAGAAATTATCAAACAATGTTCTTTTTTTAAACAATTTAAGTATAGAAATGAATGGTGGAAAATTGTCAAAAAATTGTATCTTAGTTTAAATTCTGACTTTTTCTAAGAATTCAATTATATAAACTCACAATTTTGAGAAAACAAAATTGTGAGTTTGTATTATAATTTTTTTGACTTTGTAATATTTTGAGATATACAGTAAACTCACAAATCTGAGAAAAAAAGAGAATTTATAGCAAGCCTGGATTGTGAGATGTAAACTTACAATTGCAAGTTATAAAGAAGCCTACAAATTGTTAAAAACAT
>CM050433.1:2843101-2845601 GCA_027564155.1 Gymnocypris eckloni scoliostomus | reverse complement strand
GCGAGCAAGCATTGATAAATACATCTTTAATTACACAGACAGGCGGACAGAACCGCCTCTGCTCGTTTGCATGTGTCTCTCGGTTGAACAGCACCGGGATGATCCCGTTTAAATGTCCCGTGCTCCAGCGCGAGCTCTGGGTCCCCAGCGGCTGCTAGCGCGTGCTAACGGACACTGATTTATTCCACTATTTCTGGGTGGAAATACACATCAGAGACCCGTGCATTTGGGGGCATACTTAAAAAGAGCATTACAAGCATTGATTAAAGAGCGAGGAGCTGTTCAAGTGCGAGCTAACCGGGCCTACAGACTCAACGGGCCGGTTCGCGCTTACCGTGCTTGCTTTCTATTTTCCCCGACATGATCTCTGCGCTGGACGGAGCAATCCTCAGTTTGGACAGTCTCAGGAGGACAAAATACCACAGATTACCACAGTAATCCCGAGTTGTGTTCTTCAGCCACACATTATGATGTACTGTGTCCGTGTGGCCGTAGATCCCGGTGAAAGAAAAGGGCAAGAATCCGTTCACATGCACACGCTGGCGACAGACAGTGAGTGTGTGTGTGTGTGTCGAGTCCCGTCCCGAGGATCCATTGGGATGCGAACACAGCGCCGCTCTCTGACTGGAATCACGAGCTACAGGGATGAAGATGGGAATGTTTGCTGTCAGGTCGACGGGAATAATTGAGCTAAAACACGTATTCTGTCGTTATTCGATATCTTTAGTGTTATTCAAAAGAGCTTTTAGTTTCGTTATTCTGTGGAGCACAAAAAGAGATGTTTGTCCGAATGTTCACGCTGCTCATTTATACAGTGAAAGCGGACAGGGACTAAAAGCTACCAAACTCTGAATAGAACAAATTAAAGCTAGAATAAAACTGTTCATACGACTTCTGCTCTATCCAAGCGGTTTTGACATTTATTCCTTAAAATTAAATGTGACCCTGGACCACAAAACCAGTCATAAGGGTACATTTTTGGAATTGAGATTTATACCTAATCTGAAAGCTGAATAAATAAGCTTTCCATTGTTATGATAGGACAAAATTGGGCCGAGATATAACTACTGGAAAATCTGGAATCTGAGGGAGCAAAAAAGTCAAAATATTGAGAAAATTGTCTTTAAATTTGTCCAAATTCAATCATTAGCACTGCATATTTATTTATCAAAATGTAAGTTTAGATGTATTTATGGTAAGAAATGTACAAAATATCTTCATGGAACATGTTTTTTACTTAATATCCTAATGATTTTTGGCTTAAAATAAAAATGTATAATTTTAACCCGTACAATGTATTGTTGGCTATTGCTACAAATATATCCGTGCTGCTTATGACAGTTGTTGTGCTCCAGGGAAACATATGGTATTTATTTTTATGTCACAGTAAGCAAACCAGTAGTCATCTGCTAGTCTCTCTATTATATTTCATTGTTACTGGCTAGTGGTCTACTGATGTGGGTTTTAAAATACTGATGCAGAGAGAGTATAGAAAGATGGCCAATACAATTTTTATATATACGTAATTTAATTATATTTAATTTAGTGATAGAAATTAGATGTAAACATACATACTGAAATAAACAATTTTTACAATATTTTTCGAAAAAAAAAACTGAATGATGTGACGTGTAATGATCTGCTGCCATCTAGTGGCGAAGTTATGAAATCACAATATTATTCAAAATTAATGTTTTATTCTGCGATAGGCACAGGTTTAATCATGTTCTTATATAGCTGTCAAGACGCTTTTTAATTAAAATTCCTAAATAGCAAATGCTACAAACTCAATGATTTCTAGGATGGTCAGTGACGTGTCTCCTTGTCATACACAATAAATAAATAGACCTGCAGTAAACGAGTCACTCTGGTTAATATCTCGCTAAAGATTGAAGTGTTTATCATCGGAGACACACACATATGACCGCTCGAATTCATTTCATTCATTCATTATATTATCTCTCCTTCTCATCTTTTATTAAAACACTTAATCAACAGCATATGTTAACGAGGTAAGTGTGTTCTCTCTTTTATATAAACACCGATGTCCCTTTGAACAGAGAGAACTCAGTTTGAAGCCTGTAGTTGTCGTGTAGAATGTTTCTGAGAGGCGCGTGCACTGCGCGTGCCCGCCGGCGTCTGTCAGCATGTGTCCACGCGGGAGTCTGATCAGTTCATGTCCATATCTCAGCTGGAGGAGCGTTTGCTCGGGTCTGTGTGAGAATCATACAGATACAGACAGATGAAAATACCTCAGATGGAGGAATGTTTTGTCTTTTGACCTCCAGCATGATGACATATTGACTGATGCACACACACGTCCTCAAATACACAAGCAGAGAGAGTGAGAAAGGTCAAAGGTCATCCTCCTAACCTGCTCAATATCTTGAGCAAGAAATAGAATGATCCGTCAAGTGTGACACAAATCCATACACACACACACACACACACACACACACACACACACACACACACACCGACTCTCACTCCAGTCCACACA
>CM050433.1:2815601-2835601 GCA_027564155.1 Gymnocypris eckloni scoliostomus | reverse complement strand
GTGTGTGTGTGTGTGTGTGTGAGAGAGTGAGACAGCTGTGTGTATGAGGGTCAGACCTGCACTTTCTCACGACCTCCTGATCTGAGCTCCAGCGTGAACGGCTGATTAAGCAGTTATTGATTTGACTGGCTTATTAGCATTACACACACACACACACACACACACACACACACACATAGCAGAGAATCAAATGGATTACCCAGACGAATATTTCTGCCGTAGACAGGACAGCAGTCGACACACATCATGATGAACAACGATCAATAAACCTCACACAACAACCATCATATCACACTCCTGAGGAACAGACCGGAGCTTCCTCAACATTTTTCCTTGATCTTTCACAAGAAAAGAGTCTGATACAACAGAAACATACGGAAAAGCTAACAGAACTTAAAGCTGCTGTAATTGTTTGATAGCACTATTGCATAAAAACACCATATGTTAGCCGATACTAAAAACAGATGCTGGGTTCACATACTTGTTTCTCTGATAACAATGCTACAGCCAGTTGTTCTATTTTGAAATGTGTGTTCTGTGTCAGAATGTCTGTTTTTGTTTTGATCTGTGTGACTCCGCCCACTGCTCATTTACCCAATAGTATTTCAACACCCCGGGTTGCCAGTTGGTGGAAAACACAGCGTTTCCAGTCATGGAAGCCAGTAAACGAACTTGGTCAGAGATTACATAACGCCTCGGCATCCATCTAAAACGCTCTATGACCAGAGAGATACAAAGACGTGGATAAATCAACTCATCAACTTATCATCCCTATTGTCAGCTGCACTCATTCCTGTAGTGTGTCCTCAATCTGGCAACCCACGGGAGCGTTGAGCTCTCTCCAGGATTTGAATTTGGACTGCAGTACCCATTTCAACCACTAGCTATCAATATTACATACTGCACCTTTAATTGTGCTTGATCTTTTGACATGTCAGTGGTCATTGTGCTAAAAAAAACATAGGCTTACTGTACATTCACATTTGAATAGTTCTACATGTAATACATATGTTACCCAATCACAGCAGTGGCCGTGTACGTCTCCTTTAAATAGAGTTTGAAAACCAGATGCTCAAAAAGCAGTGTAGAAAAGGAGAATTTAGTTATTAATTATGAGTGCTTTTGATGTAAAAACTAAAATATAATCAACACTAGAAGTGGAGCAAACTGAACGTTATGAAATAAATATAAAAATCAGTTTGTGAGCATTTTAAAAACATTCTTTCCCAGTTCAGCTACTTTTATTCTACAAAATGCTTTGTAAAAACTAAATATATTCTCAAATATTTTCTTCTTATAATTTTGATTATGGTTAATCCCTAATGAACATGATTTGATTTATATAAAAATTAAGTATAATTAGTTTTACATAAAACTACAGAGGTTTAGGGTATGTTCTCATTTAGAAGGCTGTGTGTGTGTGTGTGTGTGTGTGTGTGAGTGAGAGAGAGAGAGAGTTCCTGATCTGTAAAATGCTATTTTCCAATTCTGTCATCCGCCATCAATATTTTATTGCTAATGTTTCTTTAATAACCAGGAAACACAGACACAGGCACACGCACATGCACACACACACACACACACACACACACCATAGGTGTTTTTAAACCATCAACTGTTCCAACATGACAGTGATAACTAACACTCCTGACAACTCATAGCGTTTGAGTCAGACAAGCACATGAAAGGATTTTAAACATCAAATCGGTCTTAAAATCAGTATGAACTCAGATTTGACTACGTTTACTTTCTTAATCTTTCATCAACATGCTCCACCTCTGAAATGATTATATAAACACACACATACACACACACACACACACACACTCTCTCTCTCACACACACACACACACACACACACACACACACACACACACACACACACACACACACACACACACACACAACTGAATTTACATGTTAATATAAATATTATATATAATGTTGAAAAAATACAGTTATGCAATTTTAAAATATGAAATTCATTATAAATCTATTTTGTAATCTTTAGGGCCCGAGCACCGATGGTGTGAGGACCCTATCGTTTATTATTATCAAATGTTCTTGAAAATTAAGAAAATCCATAACAACTGAAAATCATATATGCATCATGGATTAACCATGTGGATTAAATCCTTTCATATCTTTTTACTTCTTATATATATATGTCAAATGAGCACTCCATAGTGAATGACTTTAAAATGATGCAGGAACCTTCACCGCTTTAGCAGGCCTTCAGGAGTTGATCTTTGCAGCATTAGTGAATTCTAATAAGAGTGGTTCTAGATCGGTGAGAATGTGGATCCAGCCGGTTCTAGATCATGTCTGGACGAGCAGATGGCCGTGTGTCTGGACGGTGAGCGTTCAACAGCGCTCTACTGACACGTCCCTCTAAACATTTCCAAAAAACACTCATGCAGCATTCCTGGCAACACCCAGAGCTGACACCATCTGTCTCCACATGCACAAACAGCACTGAATAGATGTTACTGAGGGACACATGAATCACAGAGCCATGAATAACATATCAGCAGATGACATCATCATCATCATCAGCACAGCATGATATTCAAACAGAGAGCAACATGATCACAAAGAAGCTGAAGTCTCCTGCTTCTCCTGAAAAAAGATCCCAATGTCCTCAAATGTGTCTCTTCTAGAGTTTCAGAAGAGATCTAACCAGTTTCTCAAGCGGTGCTTAGACTGGCCCGGGTCTGACGCTCGTGTCTGTTATGGAGTAGAAATGTAAATAGGTAATTGCAACCTTTTGTCTCACAATTATGAGGAAAAATGTCAGAATTATAAGATGTTAACTCATAATTCCAATCTGGATTGTGAGCTAAAAAAGTCACAATTACCTTTTTATTTATATTTTTAACCTGTAGCTGAAACAAAACAACAATTGCAAGATATGAACTCCATGAAAAAGTCAAATTTTAACTTGTGTATGCAATACCCAAGTGAATATGTGCAATATGTGCAATATGCAATACACAAGTGCAATATGTGCAATATGCAATATGTGCAATATGTGCAATATGCAATACAAGTGCAATATGTGCAATATGCAATACACAAGTGCAATATGTGCAATATGCAATACCCAAGTGCAATATGTGCAATATGTGCAATATGCAATACACAAGTCCAATATGTGCAATATGTGCAATATGCAATACCCAAGTGCAATATGCAATATGCAATACACAAGTGCAATAGTGAGGAAAAGATTTGGAGTTTATTGTGAGGGAAAAACAATTATTGAAAGGAAATTCACAATTACCAAACAATAATGAAAACAAAAAATGATGCACACTCTCAGTTGCAACTTTATTATCGGAAACTATGAGATATAAACTCACAATTGTGAAAAAAGAAAAGGTCAGAATTGTGAGATGAAAAGTATTTTCCAGAGATCTCAATATGAACTCTTAATAACGTTTCTCATAACTCTTAAAAAAAACAAATAATATATATATATATATATCCAATCTTTGGATATACAAATGTTTTCTCTGTGAATTAAATGTGAAGAGAGAGGTTCCAAGTCCACATCTCACAAACACATCACATACTAAATAAACGAATGAACTAAATTACAAATCCAAGCTTCGGGCACACATCTGTCTTTCACTTAACACAATATGAATCTGGATAAATGAAAAACGAAACAGGTCTCCTCCTGGGACAGGCACTGCTCTCTTCCTCTCATGAAAACATATTCCATCTCTGAAAAATGAAGTGTAATGTCTGATACAGTCCAGATGTTCACATCTGCATCTAAATCATACTGATTCACTGATGGGTCAAAGAAAACGGATTCAAATGTGCATGAGCATCGTATGCTAGAAAATAAAATACTCTAATAACATTTACATTTGGCCCAGTTATAAATGTGTAGCACAAAACAATACACACATATATGCATGTAGTATTGCATTGTAAGGTCTCTTTACACACTGTCAGCGTTTGCACTGTTAGGAGAAGAACTGTACTCTGGGAAGAAAATCTTATTTTAATTCTTAGAGAATGAGATTCAAGTTTTACTTTTATGATGGAGATCCTGAGAAACCCCAGTCAGGGTCAGATTATTCACCCAGTGATTCTGTGTGTCACAGTCACACACACTCACACGCACACGCACACACGCACACGCACACACACACACACACACACACACACACACACACACACACACACACACACACACACACGCACACACACACACACACACACACACACACACACACACACACACACACACACACACACACACACACACACACACACCTATCACCTTCCCATCACTAACATCACTTCTTCATTCACACTCTGATGCGCAGTCACACTAGAACACACCTGTTTGTCGAGCTGTCCGTCATGTGACTTCATCTTTAACTGGCACAAACAGGTGGGTTCTAGTGTTACCATGGCGACAGAGTCAGAATCTGAATCCGATGTCTCCATGGCAACACAAGAACCCGCCCACCTGTTTGTGTCAATGAAAATGATGTCACATGACTGACAGCTCGACAGACTAATCATACTCTGTGTTATTTTATCATCATTTATATACCATTATAGTTTATACTTTATTTTTATATTTTCTTCTTTCACTTCAAATTCAGTTAAAGTGTTTAGTAATTATGTTGTGTTATTGCCATTTTAATAGTTTTTATATATATTTATTTTATCATTATTTGTATTTATTTGTACTTTAAGTTAACGAATCGAAAAGGAAAATGTTGCTTTGGCAACTAGCTGTAATAAACAAACAATTCAGTTCATGTTTATTTTATTTGAAGTAACAAAAATGACTTTTTAGATTGTAGTTTATTATATAATAACCCTGTGGTCATGATCGTGTGATGCAGAGGAGAGTTTACTTGTATTTACATCAGTCCAAGCTCTTGCCAATTATTGCTTATCTCACCATTTTTCTTGAAAAATTAAAATGTGTGAAAACAAAAATACAATATTAAGTTACAGCTGCGTTAAATGCAACGAACAAGTATGCACGCCTTTATTACCTAATGGGTTTGTGATCAAAATAAAGCATGCATATACATTTGAATATAATTTGCGACATGCTCCATCTTTCAATGCACCATGGGGTCCTTGGCCTCAAAACTGTAGGTGACCCTTGCTTTTGCCTGTATATATATAATGCATTATGAAGGTATTCTCCATGCATTATTAAAAGCTTTAGGTGTATGACTAGCCGTTATCTGACAGAGGACTGAAGTGAACTGAATTATGCAGAACAAAAGAGTGATGGAACAAGCGTTTCATCGATACTGATGCTCATTTGAATTCCACAGCTGTTCAGCCGACGATAAAAGACTGAATATTTTTATACTTCATAACAAAACGCTAAACAGAGAGAACACCAGATCCAGCACCCAGGAGACTCAAGAGAAGTGTGTGTGTGTGTGTGTGTGTGTGTGTGTGTGTGTGTGTGTGTGTGTGTGTGTGTGTGTGTGTGTGTGTGTGTGTGTGTGTGTGTGTGTGTGTGTGTGTGTGTATGTGTGTGTGTGTGTGTGTGTGTGTGTGTGTGTGTCTGTGTATGTGTGTGTGTGTGTGTGTGTGTGTGTGTGTGTGTGTGTGTGTGTGTGTATGTGTGTGTGTTTGTGTGTGTCTGAGTGTGTGTGTGTGTGTGTGTGTGTGTGTGTGTGTGTGTGTGTGTGTGTGTGTGTGTCTGTGTGTGTGTGTGTGTGTGTGTGTGTGTGTGTGTGTGTGTGTGTGTGTGTGTGTGTGTGTGTGTGTGTGTGTGTGTGTGTGTGTGTGTGTGTGTGTGTGTGTGTGTGTGTGTGTGTGTGTGTGTGTGTGTGTGTGTGTGTGTGTGTGTGTGTGTGTGTGTGTGTGTGTGTCTGTGTGTCTGTGTGTGTGTGTGTGTGTGTGTGTGTGTGTTAGATTAAACATCAGTTCATAAGATGAGAAAGAACGGAGTGAAACAATGGCAGAGCGAGAGAGGAAGTGTTCGTTTATTGACATTAGATCTCAGCGGGAGTCACTCTGTAGTGTGAATGTATAAATGCACTTGTTTGATCATTAATATCATTCTTCATTAACTGAACGAACACAGCGCCAGCATCTCCTTCATTCCCAGCATCCATGCAATGTTTTCTGTGAATAAATGAATGTATGTTTATGTAAATATAGTAGACATAGGAAGGTCTCATGTGAGTTCGCTATAATTAGGGGACAAAGTGAGCTAAATCTGACAAAATCTTCCTTTGGGGACATGCAAGAACGCCCTCAACTGAGAAAACAACTCAGAAATAAAGCAAATCATTTTTAATAAAAGTTTTTCTATGCATTTGTGTGTAAATGTCTCAAAGTGAAACTAGAGTATAATAATAAAGTTGTGCGTTACAGTGATTTCACCATGATTAAAGAGTGTTGTGAAGTAAAATCACTGAAACACATGACCGCTTACTGATTTGATTAAATAGATATTTAGTCTAACAGGCTGTTAGATGCCTTGTAGTGAATTAAAGAAAGAAATATAACATACATTTATATAACTCTATATAATGTCCAATACTGCTGAAAAGTTTGGGGTCTGTAATATCTTTATTTTTTTTAAAGAAATTAATATTTTTTATTCCGCAAGGGTGCATAATATTGATCAAACGTGACAGTAAAGACAATTATTGTTATGGTTTCCACAGAAATATTAATCAGCACTGTTGTCAAAATTGATAATAATAATAACAACAATAACAATAATAATATTAAGTAATAATACAAAATCTAAGTGTAAGTTGTTAAATGCTTTGTAGAAAATTAATTACATAATTTATAAAATGTACAGTACAATTGAAAATCTGAGGTTAGTAAGATTTTTGAAAGAAATGAATAGTTGAATGCATTAAATTGATCAAAAGTGACAGTAAAGACATTTACAATGTTACAGTTTCTACAAAGATTTGTAGCAGCACTGATAATAATCAGAAATGTTTCTTGAGCAGTAAATCAGTATATTATTATGATTTCTGAAGATCATGTGACACTGAAGACTGGAGTAATGATGCATATCACAGGAATAAATTATATTTTAAACTGTAATAATTGTTCTTAATATTAATGTTTTTATATATTTAATCAAAAAGATGCAGCTATGGTGAGCAGAAGAGACTTCTTTCACAAACATTACAAAATAAGTCGTGTTTATTAATGCGGCTCATCCAATCCAATCTTTGTGCTGAAATTGTCTGTTTTATAAAGTTATGCGCTGTATTATGAGTTTACAAATCCTCGACATTGACTTTTGATGAATTTCTGACACATCTCTCTTCTATCACCTTCTCAGCTGAAGCGTATACATTTGTTTCAAAGGCAGTCGCATCTCAAAATGTTCTCTGAGTATTTACTGCCAGCACACACACATAAACAAGACGCGTTTCAGTCACAAACACACACAAACACACACCACTCTCTCCGCTCCTCTTTAATTTTCCATCGCTCTCTCTCTCTTAACTGGCATTCACAGTGCGGCGCTTTGAACTAGTGCAGTGCAGGATGGCAGATTACCCACGAGACCCCAGATCAGCTTTGAAGCCCTGCTTTGATTCCCCCCCGCACTGACACACTCCCACTCCATTCTCTCTCTCTCACACACACACACACACACACACACACACACACACACACACACACACACACACACACTCCATTCTCTCTCTCTCACACACACACACACACACACACACACACACACACACACACACACACACACACACACACACACTCCACTCCATTCTCTCTCACACACACACACACACACACACACACACACACACACACACACACACACACACACACACCATTCTCTCTCTCTCACACACACACACACACACACACACACACACACACACACCTCACCTCCACTCACTCCACACTCTCTCACACACACACACACACACACACACACACACACACACACACACACACACACACACACACACACACACACACGCACACACACACACACACTCCCACTCCATTCTCTCTCTCACCACGCACACACACACACACACACACACACTCCACTCCATTCTCTCTCTACACACACACACACACACACACACACACACACACACACACACACACACACACACACACACACACACACACACACACACACACACACTCCCATTCTCTCTCTCTCACACACACGCACGCACACACACACACACACACACACACTCCATCTCTCTCTCACACACACACACACACACACACACACACACACACACACACTCCACTCCATTCTCTCACACACACACACACACACACACACACACACACACACACAGCCTGTGTGACCTCCATCATGTGACTTCAGCTCTTTAGTCACTACCACAAACACTAAAGACTCTAATAGCACAACAACTACCCACAATGCCATACAGTCCAGAACAGTCAGTAAGGTGAATTCTGTTTCTATGAAAATATGAAGCAGCACATCTGTTTTAAACATTTATAATAATATAAATGTTTGTTGAGCAGTAAATCAGTATATTAGAATGATTTCTGAAGATCATGTGACACTGAAGACTGGAGTAATGATGCTGAAAATACAGCTTTGATCACAGAAATAAATTACATTTTCAAATATATTACAATAGAAAACTGCTTTTTTAAATTGTAATAATATTTCGAAATTTTGACTGTTTCTGGTCAAATAAAAGGAGTCTTGGTGAGCAGAAGAGACTTCTTTCTTATTTTTTATTTCATCAATGTTGCCTGTCAGAATATGTGCATGCTTAATTATTAGACAGGATTATGTGTGTGAGAGAAAAACAATATTTGTTTTGACAGCTTTTACATCTCTGTTAAACATGGATGCACACCAAGAGACAAACACACACACACTTTCTTAAAAAAAAATTCACCCAAAAATAAGAATCCGGTCTGGTCATAATGAGTTTATTCTGACTTGTGTTTTTGTGTATTCAAACTCGGTTTGTTATCAATGATGCCACCTGAGTTTGAATATGCATAAGCACAAAATAGATTTGATATTTGAACAACTCAACCTAACGAATGGCTGCAGACAGTCCAAAAGTCTTATGGACTACTTTTATGATGCTTTTAAAGGGCCCAAAAAATTGTATTCCCCCAAAAATGAAAATGTACTGAAATGTGCTCACCCTCAGGCCATCCAAAGTGTAGATGAGTTTATTTCTTCATGAGAAAAGATTTGTGAAATTTAAGTAATTTAGTGTTACATCACTTGCTCACCAATGGATCCTCTGCAGTGAATGGGTGCCGTCAGAATGAGATAGAATAAGAGTCAGAATCAGAATGAGATGAATTTGTTTCTTACAAACACACTGCGTTTTGCTTCATAAGACATCGGTTGATAGACTGGAGTGGTGTGTATTACTTGTGGATTATTGTTGTTCATCAGCTGACTATCATTCTGACGGCACCCATTCACTGCAGAGGATCCATAGATGAGCAAGTGATGTAATGCTACATTTATGACAAAGAAACAAACTCATCTACACCTTGGATGGTCTGAGAGTATTTTCATAAAATTTAATTTTTGGATGAATTGTTCCTTTAAACTGTGCAAATGTGATTCTCAAATCTCAACTATGATACATACAGTAATCTAGAGAGAGGCTGGTAACCCGGGAAAGCTTAACCAATGACTGATCAATGCTGTGTGAAATGGATTAATGACTTCATAAAGAATAATTCATATAGACTCAGTACACACAAACAGAGCAGAGAGGAAGCTGTGTGTGTGTGTGCGTGCGTGCGTGTGTGTGTGTGTGTGTGTGTGTGTGTGTGTGTGTGTGTGTGTGTCTACATTCGTCAGTGTGTGACATCTGTCAATGTGCCGACCGGATGAGACCGTTACCGTGGAAACAAATCCGTCTTTGATTTATCAATGCTATCAATGACAGGGGTGAGTTTACTGCTGTCCTGATCAAACACACACACACACACACACCGTATGGAGCTGTGTCAGCAGAAACACAAGACAGAGTGTCACAGACACACACTTTCTCTGCAGGATGGAGGTCAGTTCTGAGCGTGCGATGTGTGTGTGATACACTAATGCAAATCAATCTCCATTCAGTCCTGACAGAGACAGTCACGTGATCCACCAGGACAAGGATTCGGATTGTAAAAGGCTTCATTCTGATAACATAAAGTAACTTTCCCTGTATCTGTTTCCATATATTTCTAATCTTAGAGTGTCATTTTGCATTAGAAACCACAAGAGGGAGACACAACTGGACTCTCCTGTTTATTGATTGATTTCTATGATCTAACATTGTCATTTTTACAATTAATAAACTTTCTCAGCAGAGAAATTACACATTTCTCTGATACAACGTCCCCGGATGAAAGTAGTGTTTAAGTAGTAATATGTACCTTTAATGTACTAATATGTCAAATATGTACTGTTTAGCTTCATAGGGTACTGCTACAGCTTTATGAATTTATTTATTTTATTATTCAGAAATATAAACTTACTTGTTAGTCCAAAAATATATTTGATTAAATCCACCTGCCAAAATGACTAATTTTCTACCTCTTATTATTTATATATATTCCTATAGTACTTATTAATATTTAGATTTATACTTTTATATTTCAAGTTTTAATTTAAATTTGAGTTTTAATAATTTTGTTATATGCTTTTGTCTTTTTTATTTTTATGTTTTACATTTTTTTTTTTTTTGCTAAATCAACATATCTTAGTTGCTTTTCATATAAAGTTTATCTTTGTTTTTATTTAAATTACAGATTTTACATTTGCTATAAATATACTGTGTGTGTGTGTGTGTGTGTGTGTGTGTGTGTGTGTGTGTGTGTGTGTGTGTGTGTGTGTGTGTGTGTGTGTGTGTGTCTGTGTGTGTGTGTGTGTGTGTGTCTGTGTGTGTGTGTGTGTGTGTGTGTGTCTGTGTGTGTGTGTGTGTGTGTGTGTGTGTGTGTGTGTGTGTGTGTGTGTCTGTGTGCTGTGTGTGTGTGTGTGTGTGTGTGTGTGTGTGTGTGTGTGTGTGTGTGTGTGTGTCTGTGTGTCTGTGTGTGTGCAGCGTCCAGCACTGGTCATGTGTGTGTTCGTCTCTCATGATCACATGGTCAGCGCTGTATCGAGGTCAGATTAATCCAGCGGTGCATAATCTCAATCCTAATCCCATCTCTCTCTCTCTCTCTCTCTCTCTCTCTCTCTCTCTCTCTCTCTCTCTCTCTCTCTCTCTCTCTCTCTCTCTCTCTCTCTCTCTCTCTGTCTCTCTCTCTCTCTCTCTCTCTCTCACACACACACAAGAGAATGAACGACTTAACGGTGAACATGGACAAAGCATCTCAAAGTTCATCTCAGATCGTCTGAGCAGGTTGTTTCAGGTCAGGTTTATCGGCAGAAACTAAAACAGATTTAATCATATGTTTAAAGAAATATATTTCACATGATTTAATGTTTCCAAGCAATATTTCACCTAATCATATTTATATATTCTATTATATCTAGTGCTGTCAAATGATTAATCGCATCCAAAATAAAAGTTTTGTTTACATGATATATGTGTGAGTACTGAGTATATTTATTATGTATATATAAACACACAAATACAGCATATATATTGAAAATATCCACATGTATATATTTATATTCATATAAATTCTATCATAAATAAATATTTTTAATATATAAACGTAGCATAATTTTCTTAAATATATGCATGCATGTGTGTGTATTTTTATATACATAATAAATATACACCATACACTCATATATCATGTAAACAAAAACTTATTTTCGGATGTGATTAATCGCGATTAATTGTTTGTCAGCACTAATTATAACAATTAATTTCATATTGTTTATATGCATGATATTTATAATATATAGTTTTCATTAGGACATTACAATTTTGTTACATTATTTTCACGACAATTTTCCTTTTTTGTAATCCTCCTTATTCTAAATAGATTAAATAAACTATTATATTTAATATAATATTAAACTATTTGTATAATAACATTAAATATATGTTAATGTTTAACCGTTTATTTTTCATTTAAATGTAATTTTTTCATGTATCTGTTATATTCCATATTCCATATATATTGCATTCATTAAGTACATATCAGTGTATTTAGTATTATTATATACAATACAATTTTTTATCAATTTATTAAAACAGACTCCGTTTCAAAATGACTCCGTTTCAACTTATTTTATTTATTTATTATTTACTACTACAGTATTATGGTATTTATTAATTAATAGCTTTTATTTTTTTATTTTCGGATTTATTTTACAAATGTTGTTATGTGCATCTGTCATTTTTATTTTTAATATTACTAATTATGTTTCATTTTTGTTTAGTTTTCCATCTAATACACATGTTTGATTGTATTTAATAGTTTTAGTTAACGATAGTAACCCTGGACGGCCCGCGGGAAAGCCGCAGCACATCCGGCCGTCACGGAAGTTGCACGAGTGTTTTAGCGAGTGCGCTGATGGGACGGACAGCTGAATAAACCCAGCAGACACACTGACATCATCACCTCCTCGTTATCATCTCTCACGCTCGGTGCACCTGACAGTCAGGTGATCTCTCCTGACACACACGGGCACAAAGATCGCCTGACTTCCTCTCAGACCAGAAGCGTCCTGACACACACACACACACACACACACACACACACACAGGGCATTCCCAGCAGGCCTGTCGAGATGACCTTGGTTATCACAGCGTGTCAGGAAACATGAACTCACACTCACACACGTGAAGGATCTTCTGATGAAAGTCTCCGAGCTCGATAGAAACGAGAGCGCGTGCGTGTTTGTGCGCGTGCGCTGTTCGCTGTCAAACCTCTGCCGAGGAGAACCCGATACTCGCTCGCTCTGTCTGTCTCTCCATCCGGATCAATCATCTCATCTGCTGGAGAGAGAGAGAGAGAGAGAGAGAGAGAGAGAGAGAGAGAGAGAGAGAGAGAGAGAGACAGAGAGAGAGAGAGAGAGAGAGAGAGTGAGAGAGAGAGAGAGAGAGAGAGAGAGAGAGAGAGAGAGAGAGTGAGAGAGAGAGAGAGAGAGAGAGAGAGAGAGAGAGAGACAGATCTCAAACATCAGTGTTCAGCAGCATTTCTTTACTCGACTCTGATCAATCACAAATCAGTTCTTCGAGATTAATCAAAATACATTTTTACAAACGAGTTGTAAAAATATTATATAATATATTATAAACAATTATCATGAATATTATTAACAAAATAATAATTAAAGGAATAAAATAATAATTTTTAATGGAATTACATTTTTTATTATTATTGTAATAATAATTTTTTAATTCTAAATTGTATACACTACTGTTCAATAGTTTGAGGTTGATATGATTTTTAAAATGTTTTTGAGAAGTTTCTTCGCTCAACAAAGCTGCATTTGTTTGATCAGAAATAGTTATAATAAAAATGTAGGCTATTTTTAAATATATATGATACAAAAAATGTATAACTAAATAAGATCAATTCGATATTCATAACTAAATATAAATAAAATATTACATTTTTAATAGAGCAATATGAATTTATAATTTTATTACTGAATTTTTTATATTCTGTTTTTGAAAGAAAAAACTGAAAACTGTAAAAACAGTAATATTGTGAAATACATACATATTAGTAAAAATAAAATATGTATGTAGTATAGAATAATATAATATAATATATGAAGCAAAACTGTATAATGAAGCCAAGTCAAGTCACCTTTATTTATATAGCGCTTTTAACAATACAAATTGTAACAAAGCACTGCACAATATCAAAATAGGAAAATTGTGTCAATAATGTAAAATGACAGGATTTAACACTCAATTATCTGCTGAATGCATTTCATTATTGAATTTAGTAATGGCATTGTCCAGCTCAGTTCAGTTTAAATAATATCTGTGCAATCAAGTCGATGATCAAGTCGATGAAGCCGAAGTCTATGCAAACTAATTTTCATCCCGTTTGCACCAATCTAATGTTTTCTGAATGTCATCTGAGTCATATGTCTGTCTTACTATCAGTTCAAGCTTGAGCTTCTCTCTGGATATTATCATGAGGGAAACTTTTATATCATCAACATTTGATGAATTCATCACCACTTACAACAGACTTACAGCGGAGTCACCTTGCACTGACATTCACCTCGCCCTGACTCACCTCCTCTGTAACCACAGACGCATGTGTGTGTGTGTGTGTGTGTGTGCGTGCGTGTGTGTGTGTGTGTGAGTGTGTGTGTGTGTGTGTGTGTCTGTGAGTGTGACTGTGTGTGTGTGTGTGTGTGTGTGTGTGTGTGTGTGTGTGTGTGTGTCTGTGAGTGTGAGTGTGTGTGTGTGTGTGTGAGTGTGTGTGTGCATGTGTGTGTTATAGGACCTTCACAAACAGCTTATCTTGATATGTGGAAGAATCAGCTTTGATACAGTTTACCAAAAGACTGAAACTAACAATCAAACAACACTTGCGATGAGAAATGATTCAGTTAACATGCATTTAGAGTTCCAGTTTCTCATAATACAAATGCATCGTATCCCCATAGCAATGCAGAAGTGGGTGTAGAAAGGGATGATGGGTATAAAAGCTGGTTTCCACCATGGGATGAAAGAAAATGTAATTGCAACTTTTTAGCTCACATTTTAGACTTTTTTTCTCCCTCACAATCACAAAGGGGAGTGATTGTGATTGTGAGATTGTGACAATCTTTTTTCTCAAAATTCTGAGGGAAAAAAATTATAATTGCTAGATATAATGTCAGACATATGAGATATAAACTCAGATTTACAACACACGTTTTTATTCCGGACAGAAGGTCAATTTGTGAGAACTGTATTTTGCAAAATTCAGATTTAATTTGCACAAAAAACTGAAGTGTGAGATAAAAAGTCACAATAATCTTGTTGTATTATTCCATGGCAGAAACAGGCTTCCATAGATGAGTTTATTGTATATTAGGTAAGTTTAAAATGTCCCAGCAAACAAAAATATATCATAAGAAAAAATGTTCAAATGTTCGTATTAAGTTCTAAAAACATTATTTATGAATGTTCTCTGAATGTTCAAAATGCCCAGCGTTTTCAAATGTTTTACAAAGTGTTTTTTGGATGTTAATGGAATGTTTCAATGTATCATTTTACAAACATCTTGGAATGTTACTTTTGAATGATGTCTGAACATTCAACAAACAAACATTCTGAAAAATGTTAGATGAATATCCAACTAAAACGAAAAAACATTCCATGGATGATGTATAAACAACGTTTTTGTGCTAATGATTTGAAAGATTATTAAAGAGCAGGTAACCTTGCCAGAACGCTGTGAGAACGCTCTCTGTTAGCGGTCGTATTTTAGAGACACACACACCTTCAGGGGATCTGAACACTGTACGTCCACGTGTGTCTCTCCGCAATTAAAGAAACTAAACACTGAGTGTGTGGATGAGATGAAAATCACCTCCCACATCAGTGTGTGTATCCTCCTAACTAGCACACCGCTACTGTATTAGTGTGTGTGTGCAGCTGTTTGGTTGCAGAAAGTCTGTTTAAACCAAGGGAATGTTTGATCCCAGCCAATTTAGAGGCCTTTACGAAAGTCTGTGTGTGTGTGTTTGCCAACAGATGTAAAATATTCCTCCTCCTGCACTAATTATCAGCCCTGAACTGCAAGCAGAGACAGACCGTGTGTGTGTGTGTGTGTGTGTGTGTGTGTGTGATTCGCTTCTCTCCGCAGGCAGGGACGCCCTCTACATTACACAATCCTCTACACACACACACCATAACCCAGAATTTATTTAATTAACAGCAGCTCAGGCCCAAAACTAATGAGCTCTCTCTCTCTCTCTCTCTCTGTGTGTGTGTGTGTGTGTGTGTGTGTGTGTGTCAAACTGAAGGAATCTAGCAGAGGAAACACACACTCTGAAATCTAAATGCTATGGCGAGTGAAATCATTAAACTCCAGAAAGAGTGACAGAAGAAAAAGATGAAATGATGAAGAGGACGGTGGGGAAGGATGAGAAGAAAAGGCAGTGTGTGTGTGTGTGTGTGTGTGTAGAGATTATTTAAGGGCAGGTTCTCTGGTGCAGTCATTCAGGGATGAGGCAACTATTTGAAACTGTTCCCAGATTTTAAATGAGCGAGAGACAGACGGAGAAAGAGAGAGAGAGAGACAGGGATGGTTAGTGATATTTATTCTAAAGCTAACAACATACTACATCACACAGACGTGAAATATAATTTAAAATGTATACCTGTAAACGTAAGTGCTTTGAGCTACACTAGTTCATTTTTGTGTCTTAAAGGGGTCATCAGATGCCCATTTTCCACAAGTTGATATGATTCGTTAGGGTCTTAATGAAAAGTCTATAACATACTTTTGTTAAAATGTCTTAATGGTTGTGTAAAAACACCTTTTTTTACCCTGTCAAAATCAAATCTGTTTTTAGTCCATGTTGCTTTAAATGCTAATGAGCTCTGCTGACCCCGCCCCTCTCTCCCAGCTGTGAAACTGCTAACTAGCACGTTATTAGAAAAGACGATATGCAAAGATTCATAAAACCCTTATACTCACTTCTTCTGTAGGTGATGCGGGATCACGAATGATTCTCGCAAACACAGATGCATTTATGCAGATCGGGGATCGGCTCATTCCCTTCAAAACAAATGTAACGTTAATCCTCTGCGTCTTCAGCGGCTCAGATGTCGGGAGTAAATGACGACTGCTATATTCATTATTACATCCAACAACTAAACGCCTCAATTGCTCAATCTGAGATGTTCTTGTCGTCTTCTGCACCGGAGGCGGACCGCTCTCAGCTCACTCAGGGGGGCGGGGCTAAGGTAAGACGGTCTTGACAATCAATTATCGTGGGAGGAGCCTGTGCAGAACTACATCATCCTGACAGGAATCTCAGAACAGCCTGAATTGAGAAAGGGGATTTTAAAATATGGATTTTTATCATTATAGGATGGATGTGAACACACACTTCCAACACACATTTATGTTCAAACTTGTAAAGTGAATTTTTCATCCGATGACCCCTTTAAGACATAATTTCTGTGTTTTGAATTTCAAAACTAATTCTATTCACTAGTTCTATTCTCAGCGTGGCCACAAAAAAGTATCTTTTGCTCACCAAGGCTGCATTTATTTGATTAAAAATACAGTACAAATTGTGAAATGTTATTACAATTTCAAATAACTGATTCATATTTGAATATATTTGAAAACGTAATTTATTCCTGTGATATAAAGCTGTATTTTCAGCATCATTCCTCCAGTCTTCAGTGTCACATGATCTTCAGAAATCATTATAATATGCTGATTTGCTGCAAAATAAACATTTCTTATTATTATTAATGTTTAAAACAGTTGTGCTGATGAATATATTTGTGTAAACCGTGATAAACTAATTTTTTTCAGGATTCTTTGATGAATAGAATGTTCAAAAGAACAGTATTTATTTGCAAAATAAATATTTTGTAGCACTATTCTAAATGTCTTTACTGTCACTCTGATAAATTGACTGCATCTTTGCTGAATACATTTCTTTAAAAACAAAATAATATAATTCCACAAGGAGATGAGGCATGTATGCTAGTATTGAGTCATGAATTGCGTTTAATTCACTGTATTTCTGTTTGATTTCAAACTGACCTGTCTTTTTTAACACCCTCAGAATTGATCGTATGCATAGCGTAGACAGAATCATTTGTGATCACATATCTGCATGTGCATATGGGTCTAAAAGATGTGCATTAATTGACAGAGAGGTAAACAACTGGGTTTTTTGTGTGCATGTTTAAATATGTAAGTATGCAAAATTCAGAAATGACACTGACAACGTAATCACCATCTGAATCAATCTCTCTCTCTCTCTCACACACTCACACACACACACACACACACACACACACACACACACACACACACACACACACACACAGAACTGGGCCGTTGAGTGCATAACACTCTTGTTTGTTCTGGTTCATGTCACATCGGTTCTTTCTTTTCCCAACAGACTAAAACACACACACACACACACACACACACACACACACACACACACACGTGTGGCCATGTGCTGGAGGAATAATCCATCATTCTCTTTCTCTTACATACTTTATTCATACAAGCTCCTGGACTGCATTAGCAGATCAGACTCAGTGCTTCTGTCTAGGACAAACAAGAGCTTTATTAGCACACGTCTAGATGGTAGAAATATTGTAAAACAATGTTATTTTGTTTGCATAAAATAGGCAATATGATATACAGTACACTTTTTTTTGTTGTTTTGCTCAGAAATTTCTAGTAAATTTGACAAATAATTACAAAGAAACAGTAAATTAAACGAAGTTTTAAGAAAGACATAATATTTGTTCTTGTAAAACACTAATATCTAATCTTTTTTTTAATTCAGTGTATACTATGATGTATAAATACTGTTCAATTTAAATAATAAACTATATTATTAAAATACTCTCTTTTAATTAAAATAAATCTCTTTTGCTACTTTTGTTCGTTACACTGCAAATAAGAGAAAGATTATTGGAGTACTTTTTACAAGAAATTACTATTTCAGTTTTTCTGCTTCATATTTTCTACTGTGTTACTTTTGTAATTATGTCTAAAATTAAGTTAAAAAATTGTTTCTGTATATAAAAAACATAATTAGTGCTTAATTGCCATGGAAATAATGTCACAATTAAAAAGTCTTAATGCTCTTAAAAGAGGCTTAGTCTCTCCATGCAAAAAATAAAGAATTATTTCTATTCCAAACTCTTTTCTCTATTTGCATGTCAACACTTTTCTCATTTCTGTCTATTTTTATCTTTTCCAAAGCAATTTAAAACACAGATGAAATTTAAAATCAGCAGATCTGAGAACTCGAAGTCTCTTGAGCTATGAAAGAGCAACTTCTGAACAAGAACATTTCTAATCAGATCTAGTGAATGTGCTCTCATAAAAAGAAAAGAAACTGTTCCAGAACTGCTCTATCAAAGCAGATCCATCATCCATTAAAGAGTCAGCTTCACAACACTCAAACTCAACTGATCTGTCACCGCACCACAACGAGAGCAGTTCCAAACCGCAGAGAAGCTCTCTATGCTAACCCTGGATCAGATTTCTATCTGAGCAACTAATGCACGACCCAGACTTTCTACCACTGCTTTCAGAGCCCCAGCACAGAAATCTGCTAAAGACAGTTCTTCAAAAGTTCGTCAAACGGTAAAACCCAAGGGCGTAACCATGGTATAGATATTGGGGGTCCAAATGAGCTCCCCAGATATTTTTTTTAAGTTCAGTCGGATCAGATCGTAAAACAAACAGGCCAGGCCATCAACGAATGAATAGAGGCTTATCAATGAGTGGGAAGCAGAACTCCTTGGTCTGTGACTCCAGCAGTTCATTATTCAGACTATTTTCAGGGAATCATGCTAACAATAGCTATAATACTGAGCCATTTAAACGTGATATTTTTTCACATTTATTCAAAAATTTCCGCGGTATGACCATGGCACTACTTTTTAGGTGTATACTTGCTTACCGTCTGAAAAGTAATGTCCGCCTGTTCGTCCTGCTTCTTTCTTTTAGCTCCTACACTTCATTTTACACACACACACACACCGGACTGAGCGGTTTTCAAACGATGCCGCGAGCGGCGTTCACACACACACACACACACACACACACAGAGGGGGTGGTCACACAGTTTTGTTTCCTTGTTTTCCTAAATTGAAAGTAAATCGGAAATAATAACAGATCACTACACACACACACACACACACACAAGAGATGTCACATATTACAATATACAATCAACACACACAACAAACACAACACACACACACACACCTCAAAGTATGGTGGTTAAACCCATTAAAACACATGTTTTAGAATCTTCTCTGTAGAATTCTCCTTGTCTTGTGACTTTGAAGTTTTTATTTTTATGTATTTGAGCTGAAGTCGATCTGGACCGCATGTTGTACCTG